>APFE030891342.1:270647-289589 GCA_000404065.3 Pinus taeda
ATAAATTGTTTACGAGATCAAAGCCATTGATACCATACAAACTGATTTGGTTCCAAATATAAAGTTGCAATACATACCATTTGTGTGTTTTGCACATTATCGAGATCGAAAAAATTTCTCCATCTGTAATATCCATGTTGTGGGATCCTTGCCATCAAACTTCCTCATATCAATTTTTGGAATATGGTGGGTATTTGATCCAACATTAGAGTCTATGGAATCATGATTAACATTTCTTTGGTTCTCATCATGAGTTTACTTTACTACCCTTTCACCATTAGTGACCATTTCTTGTAGCAACTTATTCATATTTATCTTCAATTCTTCCATGTCTATCTTCAAATATATCTTCAAATTGTCCATTTTAGCTTCCACATCATTCATCTTAGATTCTACGCCTTTCTTTAAAAAATCCATCTTAGCTTCTACTCCTTTCTTTAAAACATCCATATTAGCTTTTACATCTTTCTTTAAACCGTCCATCTTAGATTCTGTTCCTTTTTGTGCAAGTGACAGTTGTTGCACTTGGTCTCGTAATTTTGATATATCATGTTTCATTTCTTCCTCTTCTTCATGAGTCATGCTAGAGCTTTCAAGTTTCTTACTAGGTGTTTGAATTTTCTTTCCTTAGGGCATCAATTACCGATAATAATTCTTTACTATGCCCTTTAAATTCCTTCAAACTAATTTTTCAAACCAAGCTTTATGCAAAAATTTAATAAAACTACACACCTTTTTTCACTTTGTATGAGCTTGATATTGAATATGTTGTATCTCTGGAATTTCAGACCATCCAGTTCTGAAATTGTGATCTCTAATAGCCCTCTGTGTGCTCTTTCCAATGCTACAAGTCTGATCCAAATTGGATTCTCCAAGAAAGAGTTATGGGAAATCTCCCACAGTGACCTGATTATAGAATAGTTGAGTAGAGTGAATTTGTATGACATGCCACGAGTCACTGTTTCGACCTTTGGCTCTGAAAAATATATAAAAAAAACTATAGTCTGTCCTCTTTCTATGCCTTCTTATGAAATTTCAATCTAATACTCAGAGAGAAAGTTATGATGATTTTCCCCAGGTCACCTGTTTGGAATGCAATTCAGGAGTCTGCAAAAAGACCAACTTCCTCAAATGATATCTCTACGAATATAGCGTGAAAAGTTCTGAAATTTGGACCCAAGGTTTAGTGCGATTTCTTATCAAATGGGTTTTTTGTTTAGCTTCTGAAACATTGCAAAAAAAAAAATTATAGTGAAAATTCCACGACGACTTATTTGGAGCAACAAAACCGTAGAATCCAAAGCTTTGATACCAAATGTTATGAAACCAGCTCAAGAAAAGGCAGATCAACGCCTTAGAATTCAGCCTCTTCCAGGGGGAAACCTCCTTTACATTACATAAATGAACAATTCTTTGATGATTCAAATGACAACACCTCGTTTCTATATATAGGAGTCTAAGGAGTCACAATATAACCCAAACGACCTAACAATAATAATATAAAGCCACAAAAATAACAATAGAGGGATTCTATGGGGCACAGTAATAAAAATATGGGGACAATAGGGGCACAAAAATATTAATAAGGGATACAACTACAATAATAATGGGGTAATCACTAGTATTCTAGAGACCTATCAGATAGTCTACACTGATTAAGTATGGTAGTGAGCTTCCTAATTCATAAACATGTCAAATAATTGAAAACATATGTAATAAAAGGTTAATAGTGATCTTAGATAATTAGTCACAATCATATAAGTGACCTTGCATTTATTGAAGATGATAATAATCAAACAATGTTATGATTTCAATAGAGCCATAGAAACATATGACATAACTTGTTGGTCATGAACAATGAAATGGCTTCAAAAACCTTTCATGAGTAGTACTAAACCATAAACTAATCAATCACATATCAGGAAAATTCACCATCTATAGTTCCAATAGATATAAGTAATTATACTTATCTAAATAACTTGAAATGGTTGGACACTGAAGGAGGGACTTTCACTCTCTACCTAGCCATAAGCTAGCAACATTGCAACTTTTGTTGTGTCTAAGCACCCCCAAGATGGATCCAGAGTCTGAGGGAAGGATTACAAGGGGAAACTTTTGCACTAATGGATTGGTCAAACACCGAGGATATGTATTCCATTGTTCATGTGGTTCATTAATTACTCTCTGGTAGTAAGCACTATAATGACTCACTTACTTTATGAGTTTCAAAGAATAGTGCATCATCCAAGTTTGGAAGGGGGTATATCACTCAATTTCAAGGAATTGAATCCATGACTATGAACATGGTTCATCAGAAAGTTAGCAACCACTTAATATCACTAAGTGGTTCATTATCCTAATTGCAAACACCTAGTGATTTATTACAAAATAGTAAACATTAGAGGTATTATACTTCTTGATTCCAAGGATTAATTCCACGATTACGGTGGTTAATAAGCTAATTAGAAATCATTTAGCAACACTAAGTATGTCATTAGCCTAATTGTAAACATCTAGTTGTTTAATTTGAGGATTGATTCCACGATGAGGGTGGTTCATCATCCAATGAACAAGCACTTAGTAGGCACTAAGTGGTTCATTTCTCTAACTACAAGAACCCGATGGTTTAATATAGGGCTTCATTCCATGATGAGGGTGGTTCATCAACTAGCTAGCAAGAAATTAGTAGGAACTAAGTGGTTCATAAGTCTAACTGCAAGCACCCATTGGTATCAAGCACAATCAAGGGACTCTAATCAAATCATGCCACTCGAAAGGTCACAGTGAAATGTGATTAAGCCAACATGAACCAAAGAGTGTCCTCAAGTGAGCTAGTGTAAGTGGTCAAGCCCTCACCCCTTTATTGTGCATATATATATATTCTTCTTCATCCTTGTGTGTTCTGAGAGAACACCGACTAGGATTTTCAACATTCTCTCCCTAATTTTAGTTAATTTTAAGTAATTAAATGTAGGTGTTTTAGTGAGAAAATAATTATAAATTTGAATAATTTACAAATATATCAATAAACATTTTATAGTCTTTGTATAAGGGACTTGTGAGATTCACCAATGTTTTTAAACTTCAAGATAATTTTATGTCCTTAAAATTTTCCCTGGTCATGGTTCTCCACAATGGTGTATATTCATAACTATCATTACAATAAGAAGGGGTAGAAAGGGGGTTTTTACAAACGCCACCCGCTTAAAAGAATACCATCGTCAATGTTCTATAATAGAGAACATAAAAATCATTGAGTTTTATAGCTACAACTCTCACATCAACAACAATTTCCATGTCCTAAATTGTCATATCTAGCCACGTTGTTCATTATCTTTAATTCTTTATTAAGGAACATATTCAACACATTTATTCCCAAGGCACACCCAATGCATTTTTTTACCTCAATGAGCATGTTCATGACTCTTTTAAAACTAGTTAGTTCAATTCTCCTCTTCCTAGTAGTCACTCACCTTCCATGTTTAGGTATCCTCTTCTACGTCCTTTGTCCCTCTCATGATCCATTCCATGGAAATACTTTCTCACCCAAGAATAGTTTGATGGATTCTTACATCCAAGGAATCCCTCAGGATTTATCTAATAACACAAAAACTTTGTCATAACATAACATATGGTAATAATTACATATCACATTGTTCTAGTATCGCACAATGGCCTAGACCCCAAGGTCTTCAACTCCACTACACTTCCATTATGCCATTCTAATATTACTTTTGATCAACATCGTATATCCTTCTTGGATAGTTCATCAGTTTATATGTATCAGAAGGATGTACTTCCTATGGAATTAATCATAATAGTTTTAAATCAAATGAAACCAAACAATTTGACAGGAAATATTCTACACTGATACTTATGAATTTGGTTATTAATTTCCTGCTTTGTATCCATAGGTAATAGGTCCAACTCTTCATATATATCAAACAAATCCATTTTTACCAAAAAAAACTTCGTTTTTACCAAAACACCCCCTAATTCTAACATCCAAATGAGGGTGGGGCACATTTATTCTCCCATAAGCTACTCACTTTTCTAGGCTCGGGATACCCCCATTCCAGGATGTCTACCTATCTAAATATTTCTTGCAAGAGAACCCATCATCTACTAACCATTTCCATCCTAGGAATCCCCATTCCAAACAATTTACCTATTCATTGGTTTTCCTACATGGGGTAATCATTAGAGTCTTACAACTAAGCTCTTGCCTAACATCCTCTAATGTAATTCACATGGAGACTTATATCCAAGTGTAAATTTGGCATGCTTCAATGCACTACTCATGGAGTCTTATCATCAAATTATTAGTTATGAGGTGACCCCATGTGATAAACAAAGTGCCACGAGGTTGTAATTCCCTAAGAATAGTCTTCTTCTTAAGCACAGGGGCTTCACTGACAAAGAAATACGATATCATATGTGTTCATATTGGGGCATAACAAATGAGGAAAAAATGAAATAATATATTGAGCATATAATAGAGGGGTAAAGAGTTTTTTACATTGTATAGAAATATGTGTATTATAAGGTATCATTTATACAATACATTTGTCACGTGTAGGCAAAAAACAAGTGGAATAGAAAAATAGAGGTTCATGATTATTTTGAGGCCATCGAGAGTGGGAGGGAGAAAGAAACAACTATGGTAATATTAGGTCCATATTGAGACCTATGGCCCTAGTATTGGCATGAAATTCATGGTAATGTTTTAGAAGTGACATTGGCCTTTATCTTTCATTTTCATCCTTTTACTTAAATGTTTAACATTACCATGAAATGACTCAAGATGTTTTAGAGTGCTTCTGACCTCATTAGATTTCATATGGAGAAAGTATACTTTTAGATCTCACTCAAAATATAGCATACTTATTATTTTTTCAGGATTTTAGGATTGGGGGGATTGCAATCTTTCCATTCGATTTTGTTGTGTACTAGGGTATGGAACTCGTATTTAATAAAGATAACCAAGCCCTGTATGTACCTTGATGTTAGTGACATTTGTTTTCAAACTCCTCTATAATAACCCTAATAAAAATATACCTATTACTCAAAGAAAATATTGACTTGACATGCTATGATTTTTCTATCTTATGTTAATTGTTAGAGGGTGGTATTAATGACAAATATCCCAATATAGGAAATGATTTTGATGATATGTAGATATTTGTTGTAGCAAGATATTTTTGGATACTAGATGCCATCCAAAGCCTATTTATTGATGTATCTTTTGTTAAGAGATGGATTTCACTCAATGTTATGTTGTTTATGTGCACCCTTACATGTTATATAAATGGAAACATGTAATTTGTGGACATGTGGTTGATGAATATTATAACTACTAGACGAATGATGTTATATGGTTTAATCCATGTTTTTATGTTTTTTATCACAAATTCATCATTCTATAAGAATGTTTTGACATGTATGCATAAAAAATATATGAAAATATATATTATATAAAATTCGCTCCCAAAATCACTCCCAACTTGGTATCTTTTGAAAATTCTAGTCCTCGCTCTTGCTTCCAGTCCCACTTCACGCTTCTACACTCGCTTCTCGCTCCTACTCCTACTCCTAGGAAACCTTGCTCCAGAACATACATGCATCACATTAATAATACCTCTATGATCTATGTATAATGTGTATGTTAATATTTTTCACTTGTTGCTAAACTAGTGACCCTCCCAATGATGGGGCGATAGAGAAGACAACTGATATGGCACCTTCTCCCTTTCCTTACATTAGTGATGAATATGTTGAATTAAAGTGAAGGAGACAATGATACCAATGATTTCTTCGTAGAGGCAATATGCATTCCATAGGAGATAGTGAAATAGACTATTTTTTGGAAGAGGGTGCATGCATGCTAAGGGCATGCATATCACACCTTCAATTAATTCTAATTTATATGTTGTTTCAAATTTAGCAATTTTAGTTTTGGATAGATTTTTTCTATTATTAGAAATTTTCTTTTATTATTTTTAGCATGCATGCTCTATTCTTACTAATAGGGTGAAAATCCTTATTCAATTAGAATACTTATGCATGATAACTTTTCATCCTAGGTAGAGGACACAAATCGCAAGGAAGCGATTCGTGCTTTCATTATCCAGTTCACCTTTTGATGAAGGCACACTTACTTGAAAAGCTTACCATGAAACTATGGTGAACTAGGTGATGGGGTCAGGGCTATGATTTGTCAAAGTGGAACCAAATAAGATTTTGCATGTGTCCAAATTCATTGTAATTGGCTCAACTGTTAAGGAGAGGATGCATAAGCATGACTCGACTGATAAGGAGGAGGGAATTTCGCTACTGGAATGGAGCAATTTCTTCATGCACAATGACATATATAGTAGGTTTGATGGTGGGATTTGGTCTGCTCTTCCTATTCTATAAGCGAGATGAAAGGTTTGTCATTGTGTTGGTTATCAAAAGATTTGTTTTGAAATTGTTGTAGTGTATATTTTTCACTATTCAATAAACAATAGATGCAATTAAAAGAGTTCAAATATATGTAATAAAACAACTTATATCTCCTCTATTTTATTGAAACTTTCAAATTTCCAACTACCTAGTATTAGGTTATTCTTTCTAGTTCATAAATTGCTTACCATTGGTATGAAATAAATAGATATATATATAAAGGGGTATAAAAAATGTTAATGAAAAACTAGATACCTATAATATTTAGGGAATGTTGGGACCTTTTAAATTGGGAAGGGGTACTGGGTTCATATTGGTAGGGGGTTAAATAAAGTGATTTTTAGAGGTATTTTCCAATATGTAGTCAAATTAAGGGTATTGTTTAGCATGCCATGAACACATGTTCTATGTTAGAGTTTCATTGAGTGAAGCCCCCATGTTCTTCATTTCAACTATGTCACAACATTTAGTTTCCATGATATATACTAAGAAAATTCAGATTAGAAATTTCATTTGTCCAACTTTGCTTCATTTAGAAGCCAAATCTCATAAGTATGGGACTTTTAATCATATTCTTGGACTCCCTTTGAAGTTGGTGTTATTTATTCATGGTGGCTTATATCGTACACCTCATTCCAACAATCTTTCTACAATCTAAACTACTAATCAGCAAAACAATTGTCATTTTTTATACATACAATCTCTTTATTGAAAAAATTAATGACATCTAGAATTGACCTCAAAATTATTCGAATCGTAATAATTCTATCACTCCAACTAAATTAAAATAAATTGTAATTACACTATTTTTACATTTTACATATGCATCACATTCATTCTAAGAATTTCATAATGCAATCATCTTGTATTTCAACCAATGTGTAAATATTGAGAACTACATATCTTGATTTTTAGTTCTTTATTTCGTTTAACATGCATTAAAAAAGTTATAGAAATATTTCACACTAAAGGCTACCTTCTTGAACCATACTCCTTCTTGGGCATCCATACAATATATACACCAACTTTGAAGAAAAATATATCAAATTTACCTTAAAGGAATTCCCTCCAATTCCTTTCTTTTACATTTTACCCTTTGTTATATCTTGCCTCAATTATTAGGATACAAGAAATTTTAGTTGAATCCTCTCGAAGGAGTCGCACTAGTTTATAACATCCCTATTGTTTCTATATTCAAAAATCCCTAGAATTATTGCAAATTCATATATTAATCATAACTCTACCAATTTTGTTGGTTACCGAATTCAATGAAACATTGATAAAGGAATTCACATTAGGAATCCACTTTACAAATTATAGTAGTGTCCTATCATATTTAAATTTAACTTTCAACCTATGTTTTTCTCAAATATTTACATGACCAAGCTCATAAGGCTAAGCATATCATATACATACTAATAGTGGTAGTTAACAACAAGATATCGTTCTTTCACACTTTCCCATTGGATATTCTACATGAAATCTAATCCATTAAATAACTTCATTAAGTTACCGAGAAGATAGAAGGTGCAAAGTTTTATTTACATACCAATTAAAAAGTTATAAAATTTTTAAAATTAAATTAATTATCTTCCTACTATGATAGTTTTCAATAAATGTTCTTTTTAATGGAATGATATCATCATACCTTTATCTCATTTTCTCATTGTCCCCCCCCCCTCCCCCCCCACACACACACACATATAATCTAAGCACAATTTCAGTTGACATAACTTCCTTCTTATGTAATTTTCACAGTTGTCACATCATTGTCCTTTTTGTGTTGAGAAAACGCAACAAGAAATTCTAGTTTAATTTCTCCTTGAATTAAACTGAAATTAAAATTTAATTATGTTCTCATAACAGCTTGTAAATACTTAATTAAGTTTAATTAACTTAATTAGCTTAGGATTTTCGAGTTGGATGTATTTATGTAGTCATGTATATGTTCTCCCTAAGTTTTATGGGTCTAGTATGACTTTAAATTAAGGTGTAAATTAGATCACTCAGTTTACTGAGTTAATTTGAGTTAAATTAGTTTTAAATTTTTTTTGGAACTAATAGAGGACTAACAGTTAGTTGGTGCACTAATGAATCCACTAGTTCTACTCCAGTTAACTAAAGAATCCCTCATGATAAACTCATGCATGTCAATTCAGAGAAAGACCAGTTGAGAATAGAGCGTAGGGAAATTGTACTATTAGTGGTATTATTTACTAGAGTTTAAATATCATGCATGCATCAAATATTGATCCTATGTTTGGATTGCAAAATTTTGGAAGCACGAATTCCCTTGAAATACAGGCTATTCATCCTAGGATTACACAAGGGATTAGGGGCTTGGAGGGCTGTTCAATAGGCTAAAGATTTGGCTTGAGCTAGGTTGTGAGCTAAGAGAGTTGAACTTACTTGTGTGGAACTGTTCTAGTGAGAACAAGCTTTGTATCTTCACTCATATTTATGATATATGAAATACAGACAACAATTTTTTTAGAAGTGGATTTCCCTAGATACATCTTGTGTTATATACCATTGATTTGTCTTCTTCTTATTCTTATTGTTTTCATCAATCTATTAGCTTCCACTGGTTGAAATTAGAACTAGATTCTTGTCCCATTCTTTAGTACATTTCATGAGCTTGTGAATCTACATGATTTTCTACATGGTATTGGAGCTAAGAACAATATACTAGAGGAGATTTCAAATTTTTTAGTTTTGGCTTATAGGTGAAATTTGAATTTTCAATACATACTTCAGGATCGATAGATGGCGTTCTACATTGTGAGGTTGGGTATGCCTTGGAAGGTATCTCAAATTTTATAGCCTGGACGGATCGAATGGAGGTTGTTCTAGAGGATAATGTCTTGAAGGAATTTTTTGATCAATAAATTCCTAAGCCAGTAACATCAGATGCACAGAATTTGGTGGAATGGAAGAAGTGGGTGGCAAAGGAAACGCATATAATCCTTGGGGCAGTTCAAGACCACATTGTCTCGAGTTTCCATGGAAAGGAAAATCCAAGTGCTATGTGGAAAACATTGATGGACTTGTATCAGATCAAAAGTGACCAAAGGAAACTGGCAGAAAAGCACAAACTTTGAAAAATCAAAATGGAGAAAGGTGAGACTAGTCCAAAATACTTGACCAAGTTCACTTAATGTCGTCATGAACTTGGGAGTGTTGGAATCATAGTTTTCAAGGATGATATGGTGAGTCTTTCTCTTATAGGACTCCCAAAGAGTTGGCATAATTATCAAGCCTCTATCAATGGTCGGGAGAAGCTAGTAGATTGGTAACGAATGTGGTTGGATTTGATGCACAAGGAGATCAAGTGGAACACCAAGGATGGCCCTTCATCAAAGCTTCATGATGAAGAGAATTGTGCCTTAGAAATTAAAGGGAAGAAGGGGAAAGGGAAAGATTCCCTTTCAAAAATAAATTATTATTAGGAGGTAAGAAGAAGTACATGACGAAAGTTAAGTGCTTTCATTGTCATGAGTTGGGCAATTTTTCCACAAATTGTGCACTGAAGAAGTCCAAAAAGAAGTCCTCTGGAGGAGCTACGAGTGATACTTTGGCCTCTCTATTCGAATTGGTATTTTCCCTCATTGCATACATGTGTTATCAATGATGGGAAGTGTATGGTACTTATAAAATGGAGCTTCAATCCACATGACTGGCGACAAAGAGTTATTTAGTGACCAGGAGGAGAAAGATCTCCATATGCATATCAAGATGGGTGATGATGGGAATTATAGTGTTACTGGATTGGGTAAAATTACTTTTCAAAGGGAGCATGGGGCTCCACTATCCTTGAATAATGTTATGTATGTGCTTGGGCTGAAGAAGAACTTGTAATCCATTGCCATGCTTGACGATAGAGTTTATGATGTTATCTTCTCGAAAGGAAAGGCGTTCCTTCCACACATAGCCACGGGTCAAGCAAATAAGATAGGGATTCGGGTGAAGAATCATTATAAGGTGGAGATAGAGGAGTGTGCTTCTTTGAGAACAAAAGTAGAAAGGGTTTAGAGTTGAGACATTAAAAAGTTGTGGCACAGGCGATTGGGCCACTTTCTTCATGGGGACTTGAAGATATTATAGTAGATATGTACTGATCTTCCCAAAGGGAATCTTGAGCAAGTTGATACATTGAAGGGATGTACTTTGGGAAAATACACAAATTATTCCTTTCAAAATAGAGACAGTCGAGAAAAATCTATTCTAGAGCGAGTCCACTCAGATGTGTGTCAACCATTCTCGACAACATCCACATCCAAACAAAGGTATTATATTATATTTGTTGATGAATTTTCTCGAAAATGTTGGATATTTTCATGCAGAAAAATGATCAAACTTTCAAAAAGTTTTATGAGTTTAAATAATTGATGGAGAAGAGTTGGGAAAGAAGGTTAAAGCTCTACGGAGTGATAATGGTAGTGGGTATGTCTCAAATGATTTTAAGAACATCTGTGTAGCAGAAGGGATTAAGGAGGAGTTGACGACATCCCATAATCCTCAGTAGAATGGGGTGGCCAAGAGGAAGAACATAAGTATATTAGGGGTAGCAAGGGCAATGTTGCATGATTAGGGCCTACCACTTCACTTCTAGGATGAGGTGTGCAACACAGTAGTTTATGTTAGAACTGTACCCACATCAAATACTTGAGATGAAGACACTAGAGGAGGCTTATTTTGGGAAGATGCCAAATGTTTGTCACATCAGGATTTTTGGGTCATCGATATATTTCCACGTGACAAAATATACATGGAAGAGTCTTGAGCCTACAACAAAGTTGGGGTTATTTGTGGGTACACTGATACACCTCACAAATATCAGGTGTACTTGTGGATGAGAAGGATGAGAGTGGTTCATAGGGATGTGAGATTCAATGTGGAGAATTCCATGTGAGTTTCCCTTGAGATAGACCTTGAGCTACATGAGGATGAGGAGATTTTAGCTCCTAAGTTTGAGGAGCCTCAGGTTGATGTGGATTAGCCACATAGATAGGATCCGGGAGTGGAGACATCCACTTAGGTAGAGTCTTCTAGAGAGGGAAGAAAGCATACGAGAGAGGCTGATAAATTGTTATATGATGCACAGGAGAATGTGGGAGCACTCACTTCTCAGCGTAGGTAGAGGAGGTAACCTAAGAGCTACACTGGATAGATGGCTCTTTTGGGTGAATGTGTAGTGACAGAGCCATCTTCCTTTAACGAAACAGTACAACAACTAGTTTGGGTTGATGCCTTGGTGGAGGAGTATAACTCCATACTTCTTAAGAGTGTTTGGGATGTGGCTCTGAGCCCAGATGACAAGTCAATGATGAGCTCTCGTTTCCTTTACAAGGTAAATCAAGATGAAAATGGTAGTGTGGAGAAGAATAAGGCTATATTTGTGGCCTGTGGTTTTTCACACGTAGAGGGGATTGACTATGATGAGACATTTGCTCCTGTTGCAAGGTACTCATCAATCATATCTATATTGACACTATGAGGACAAATGGTTTGGAAGATAAATTAGATATATGTAAAGATAGCCTTCCTTAATGGCATGATTGAGGAAGAGGTGTACATAATGCATCCTGAAGGTTTTGAGACCTTTCACCATGAGTCAAATGTGTGCTAGCTCAAGAGAGTGTTGTATGGGTTGAAGTAAGCACCCTGTACTTGGTACGCCAAGATGCATAACTACTTCACTGAGTTTGGCTTCACAAAGAGCGAAGCGAATGTGAACCTGTACCACATAGTGGTGGAAGGTAAACTCTTGATCATTGTACTTTATGTTGATGATCTCATACTGACAGGTGATGATCAGTTGATCAAGTCTTGCAAGGAGGACCTTGCAAAATATTTTGAGATGAAGGCAATGGGGCTCATGAATTACTTTCATGGCATGAAGGTATGTCAGGGGTATGGGGAGTTGTTTGCATCTCAAGGCAAGTATGCCAATGATATACTCAGGAGATTTTGCATGGAGAGCAACAAACCCATGGAGACTCCTCTAGCAGGTAACTAGAGGAAGGAGGATGCTACCTTAGGAGAGGTAGTGGAAGCTACTATTTATAGGAAACTTGTGAGTTAAATCATGTACTTGCTCAACACACAACTAGATATGTGCTATGAAGTTAACCAACTTAGTCAAGCGATGGTTAGGCCTACCAAGTTGTATTGAAAGGAAGGAAAGCTTGTGTTGAGTTACCTCAGGAGCACTTCTCAGTATGGTTTATGGTACATATGGACAGATGGAGTGAAGCTTCAAGGCTTCACTAATGTTGATTGGGTAGGGATTCCATCCAACTGGAAATGCACATTAGGAGGGATTTTGAGTATTGGGTCAACGATAGTTTCTTGGTATAGCAGGAAACAAAGATTGATTGCACTTAGTTTGGCATAGATAGAGTACATGGCTGCGAGTCAGGTAACATGTAAGGCCATCTTGATGAGGAAGATTGTGGTTGGTTTGTTTGGTCAGTAGATGGATCCAACTGTGATTTATTGCAGTAATCATATTTATCTCAAACTCTCTAAAAATCCAGTTTTTCATGATAAGTCCAAGCATATTGATATCTGATATCATCATCTCAAAGATTGTGCATTGAGGTGGTATGTTGTTAGAGTACATTCCCACGGAGGAGCAAGATTCTGACATTTTGACAAAGGAATTATCAAGATGTAAATTCTATTTTCATAAAGACATGATCAGGGTAGTCGATAATCCCTTTTTTCTTGAGAGGGAGTGTCAAGAAATAGCAACAAGAAATTCCATTTTAATTTGTCTTTGAATAAAACTGAGAATTAAAATTGAATTATATTCTCATGGCAACTTGTAGATAGTTAATTAAGTTTAATTAACTTAATTAACTTAGTAATTGCGAGTTGGAAGTCTTTATGTAGTCATGTATATGTTCGCCCTAAGTTTTAGGGGTCCAGTATAAGTTTAAATTAGGTTGGAAACTAGATCACTCAATTTATTGAGTTAAGTTACGTTAAATTAGTTATAAATTGTTTTTGGAACTAGTAGAGGGCTAATAGTCAGTTAGTGCACTAATGCATCCACTATTTCTACTCCAGTTAACTAAAGATTCCATCGCAGAAGCTCATGCATGTCAGTTCTAAGAAAGACCTAGTGGAGACGAGAGTGCAGGGACAATGTACTATGAGTGGTATTATCTAGTGGATTGTAAATATCATGCATGCATCAAAGATTGATCATATGTCTGGATTGCACATTTTTTGAAGCATGAATTCCCTTTAGATAAAGACTTTTCATCCTAGGAATTACGCAAGAGATTAGGGGATTCAAGCACTGCTAAATAGGCTAAGGATTTGGATTAAGCTAGCTTTGAAGCTAAGAGAGTTGAGCCTATTTGTGAGGAATTGTTGTAATGAGAACAATATTTGTATCTTCACTCATAATTCTAATATATGTAATATAGATAGTGGGGTTTTGAGCAATGGCTTTCCCCAGAGACATCTTTTGTTATGCGCCATTGAATTGTCTTCTTCTTGTTCTTATTGTTTTCATCAATCTATTGGCTTCTCTAGTTGAAAGTAGAAGTAGATCCTTGTCGCGTGATTTAGTAAATTCCATGAGCTTATGATTATGCACGATTTCCTATATTTTGTTCATGCGGACCTAGCCAGACCCACTTGGCTGATCCATTTTCATCATCTACCCTTTAATGCAATTTATTCCATGCACATAATTTAATCAAGGTTTTGAACTTCTAGTTGGGTTTCAATCAACTCTTCTCCATGAGCTTCTTTGCTTCCCTTTCCAACACCCAACAAACCAAATCAATACCAAATGAAGAAGGACAGAAATGTGAAAAGAAGAGGAAAACAGAAACAACACATGACAAACAACATAAAGAATGGCTATACTCAAAGTCAAGAAAACAAAAACATGTATCCAACAAAAAGCAAAAAATAAAATGGAAACATTCCCTTTGCATCCTTCATTAGTAAGTTAATTCATGCATAAGCTCTAACATCTCAATTCACAACAAAATAGATCTCTTGAATTCAAGTGTTCAACATTTCAAGTACTATTAGACATTTCTGGCACACCAACATTCTATATTTACTTTAACAAGAGCACTAGCATATGCAACAAATTCTAATCAAATTCCTTCCCAAGGTCTATAGGAACCTTAATATTCCAAAAAATATTTCTATATAGTTCAAGAGGAACTTTTCAATATTTCAGAGAGCTCATAGGAATGCTTCATCATTTCTCTTATATATTGTTGCTTGTTCATTCATGTGTATGGAGTTTACATGAGCTATTATTCTTTTATAATTTATTAGGACACTCACACATTACTTGTTCTCCTCCTCAACCCCAACATGTCAATGTCCTCTTCTTCTTCCCAAACTTTCATAAGTTTCTCTCTAATCCTGTCATCGTGACACCCTTCCATATTTCTAGTCGTTAATGAATGTTGTGACAACCCTTGCATGTAGGATAGGTTTTGAATCAACATCATGTTCAACTTGTCATATTCTCCTTGATTTTGAATGACTCTTTAATTCGCTACCTTGCAACTCTTCAACTCAACTTTCAAGCTCTCGAGAGTATCTATTCCATTAGGATAACCTTCCTTTTTTTTTCTCATGATGGCCTTGGTCCATACAGTGTTGTACCATAATTCTATTCATTTGTCTATTTATTTTTGAAAATTGTATCTTCGTATGTGCACAATCATAATATATTAAAAATTAAATTACTTATTTTTCTACTATAATGGTTCTTAACAAATTCCCTTTCTAATAGAATGGCATCATTATATGTTTCTTATTTTTTCTCATTTTTCACACACGCACACACACATGCACACACACATATATATGCGCCAAGCACAATCTTAGGGAATTATTTCTTATGTCATTTTCAAAACTAGCACAACATTTTTCATTTTGTGCATGTGGACCCAACAAGACCCCCTCAGCTAATTTGTTATCCTCATCTTCCCTCTAATGAAATTTATCACACGCTTAAAGATTAACTAGGGCCTCAAAATTATAGTTGGGTTTATTCATCTCTTCTCCATGAGCTTCTTTCCTTCCCTTTCCCACACCCAACAAACCAAAGCAAGGCCAAATGAAGAAGGAAAGAAAAATGAAAAAAAATGAAAATAGTAACAATGCATGGCAAACAACACAAAGCATGGCCATGCTCAAACTCAACAAAATAAAAACATGTATCCAACAACAGCGAACAAATAATTTCAAAACATCCCATCTACATATCATGCATTAGTAAACTAATTCGTGCATGAGCCCTAACATATCAATTCACAACAAATTCAATCTCTTGAATTCTTGTGTTCAACGTGTCAATTCTTATTAGATATTTGTTACACACCAAAATTTTGTATTTACTTCAACAAGAGCACTATAACATGCACCAAATTTTAATCAAAGTCATTCACAATGTCTATAACAACCTTAAGATTCTAAAAAAATATTTATATATAGCTCGAAAAAACTTTCCAATATTTGAAAGAGCTCGTAGGAAAGCTCCCTCATCTCTCCTCGACATTGTTGGTTGTTGGTTCATGTGTTTGGAGTTTACGTGAACCTATTTTTTTTGTCATTTTCTAGGGCACTCACAGATAACATAGTTACCAACTTAATGAGAATTGCGTAGATTTCTCAAATTTTTAAAGGTTGCATCAAATGATGATTTTCATGTTGATTTGGAAAATTGTTAATGCCACATCAACCTTTTTCTTAAAGAAGCATATTTTTTACACTTTAGATTTTCTTTTGTATTAAATATGGACATTTTTTTTAAAATGTTGGTGATTTTCATGCCAATTTTGAAAAGTGTTGATGTAGCATTGACCTTTTTGTTTTTGGGTGGGGAGCATATTTTTGAGATTTTAAATTTTCGTATGTATTAACTATGATTTTTTTTTTAAATGTTGCCAATTTTCATGTTGATTTTAAAAACTGTTGATACAACATCAAACTTTTTTTGGGGGTGTATTTTTGACACTTTAAATTTTCTTACGTCTTAAGTATACACTTTTCTTTGTAAAATGTTTGTTATTTAACCATTTTTCAAGTTGTGTGTGCGTGTTTTTTTTCCTTCATGATATTTTTATTTTTTAAGTGTTTCTAATGTTTGAGTTTTTTCTTCTTCTTTGCAATACATTTTTGTACTGAAATTTTCAATTTATTTTTCCAAAGTTTAAACAAAATAATAATAAAATTATTTTTTTGAAGCTAGAATGTTAAATATGTCTATATATGGCTAATTAATACTGCAAAGTTGAAAAATATGCATGATTTTCATATATGTGTGTATACACACACACACACACACACACACACACACACACACACACACATTATAAAAATACACATTTAGGACCATTTAAATAAAAATGACATATCAAATAAAAGAATTTAATGAAAAATTTTATCGAAAAAGTTGACAATTTAGTAAATTTTATAAAAAAAAATATGAACTTTATGCTAAAAATTAATAATAATTCAAGTGTTATTTTTTGAAAAATATTGGTTGACACACCATTTTTAGAAAAAAAAAATAAAAAATGAAAAAATAAAAATTCAAAATAACACCCAAAAAAAAAATGTTTAATCTAAAATAAATAAATTATAGTTATATATATATATATATATATATATATATAAAACAAAAATATTTAATAAAATAGAAAAAAATATAAAAATAATAAATAAAAAACATTTTTTAAAACGAGTTAAAAGAAACTTCTATATTCATGGCTCTATAAACTATAATTAATTAAGCAAAGTCTTTCTGTAAAAATCACCATATTAAAAAAAAATTTTTATTATTTTATTTATTGAATGATCTTGTCGCAATTAAGGTGTTGAGTCGTTTTTATAATTTTTGACTGCCCTCCTTCCTTAGAGTTTGACTTTCATCATTTTTTTTAAATAAATTAATTTAAATATTATTTTTAAAAAAACTAGTAATTTTTGGTTTTATTAATATAGCTATCACTTATTAATATATTTTAATAAATTTCCCGGATGCGGGTGAGTAGTCCGGAGAGTAGTACAAAGGTGGCGTGGAGGGTGGGCATGTGGCCATTCACCGCCGCCAGGTGGAAGCGCAGGAGGCAGGAGCTATTGTTTCATACAATCATCTTTAATGCTGCATTAATGCATCTCTCTCACTCTTGCCAGTTTGACAGCTTAACTGCAATGACGCTCTGCAAGATCCTCACTTTTGTTCCCCCCATTCGCTCATGCTGGTATAGCAAGGGTTAAGCTCCTTGCTCTCGAGACAGATCAGGACACTGTCTGGCTCTGCATCGAGGAGCTAATACTTATCTGTGCTTTCACGCTCCAATTCATCCGTTTTGCATCTTCTTGTGTCACTTCTTCACCATCCCCTCATCGGCTGATTGTTCTGCTTCTTCAGCTCAATTCATCATGCCCAGAGAGCGCACAAGGATGGGCTACAGAAGAGGCAAATCTCGAGGTTGTGTCTCCTGCCAGCCTTCCTCAACAACCTCGGACCCTTCGTCTGAGGGTTCGGATTTCGGCTTTAATAGCTATCATGCGACCAAGGATGGGCTGCAGAAGAGGCATCTCTCAAGGTCGTGTCTCCCACCAGCCTTCCTCAACAACTTTGGACCCTTCGTCTGAGGCTTCAGATTTCGGCTTTAATAGCTATCTTGCGACCAGAAGTGGTCGCAGAAGAGGAAGAAGGAAATTCATGTCAGAGGTGTGCTCTCACCACTCCAGTACGCACACGGCTCACTTTCGCTTCGCTTGTAGTCTTGGCAATTCCTCCCTCATTGCGTCAGTCACCGTAGAATTGAGTGAGGATGCTGGGGGTTTGGGGGTAGTCAGTCCAGGGGCTCCTCAGTACGAGTGGATGGAAGACCAGAACGTTTCCTCGCCGATTGTGACTTCTCAGAGAAAGGACACAGGGGGCTCTACAATTTAGGATTCGACCACCCATGCCAACCCGAGCGCTCCCATAGGAGATGGTCCTTCAAGTAAAGAGGGCCAACCCTCTGAGTTTGAAGAACCAGATCAATTCGGGTGTCGCATAGTTGAAAAGCAGCCTCCAACATAGCACATAGACTGAACAGGTTTGCGTCTTTTGGTTTTGTTCAAATGCTGAATGAAGTTGCTCAATCCCCTCAGGAAACAAGGTCATCTCATGTTTTTATCTCCGAGAATCAGGTTTTTTCAACTTATTACGACTCGGTTTCCCCTGCGTGGGTGGCATTTCCCTGTTTGCTGGTTACTATCTTGGTTCATGTGGTTTACAGGTCAGATTTTGGTCACTGTCTTGGTACTGGGTTCTTCGCTATGGTTTTCAGTTATTTCAAGTCCTAAAGCAAGTGATGATGTAGGTCCTTTGGTTAGTTTATCAAGCGTTTTTTGTAAGCATGCCGTCTCTTGGGCTAGAACTTTCGAGGCCTTTGCCTTGCTGTAAGCATATTTTTGTATCAATATAGGAGTAGACCAATTCAGAAAAAA
>APFE030891342.1:290189-305421 GCA_000404065.3 Pinus taeda
AAAATAATTAATAAAAAACAAAACATATCATAAATTAACTTAAAAAAATAGTATAAAAAATTGTAAAAAAAACAATTTGAGGGTAGGGAGATTATGCCTAACAACAATCTTGCAATCAATTCCTAAAGTTGTGAACCCAAAACTCTATGTGTTCAAGGTAGGGTTCATATTGAGCATTAGTGCCCTCCCTGATCCACGCCAAAGGCCCTACCGTTAAGGTAGCTAGAGCAAGTGTCTCTCCAACCACCATGTCGATGGCACTTTGGTGCTAGCCGAGCAAGGGCCCATTATCATAATCGACCATACCCACAAGCTAGTCCATTCCGAGAATCGACCCCGTCCAAGCTATAAGTGTGGACAAAGTCAATATTCAAAACAATCCAAACTTTTTTGTATATATATTATATAAATCTTTTAAATGTATTTTATTTAAAAATAAATCATTCACTTCTATATATTTATTTTGATGATTTGATTTTTGATTTTTAATTTTTTTTTACTAATTATTTTTTTATTAATTAAGGTTATTCTATTTATTAATCTTTAATTTTTATAATTTTTTGTTTTCAAAATAAATCAATTTCTTAGTTCGTTTGTGTTTTATTATTCTATTATGTTTAGTTTGTTTTCACGTTTTATATATTTTGTAAGATTGTTTTTTCTTTTTTTCTTTTGTCCTCTCTCTTGTATGGGTTATTTTTGTATGGGTTATTTTTGGTTTCTTTATAATAATTCTTATGCTTGAATTTCTTGAGTATTTTTATGTTTCATTTTTAAACTATTCTTTTTATTCGATTTAAACAAAAATAAATTGTTTTAATTTATTTTTATGTTTTACGTTTTATTTTATTTTTTACTTTTTCACTGCAAGCTTTTGTAATCCATAGTATTTGTAAAGAGAAATTTCACGAAAATCACATTGAAATCCCCATAGATGAAGCCATGAAAGTGGGCCATAAATTCACAAATTGTGACAAGTCTAAGTTAATCAAAATCTTTCTTAAATCAACCTTTTTCAGTTTTAAAGATGAAATTTATGAAAAAACATGAAGTGTAGCTATGGGATATCCTCTATCTCCTATCATTGCCAATCGTTTTATGGAATATATTGAAGCCAAAGCCATTGAATCCTCCCCATTAATACCTAAACTTTGGGAAAGATTTGTTGATGAAACTTGTATTATTTGGCCTCATGGAAAAGAAAATTTGAACATTTTCTTGCAACACCTCACAGTCTCTCTAATTATATTAGGTTTACCATAAAAATGGTGGAAAATGGCATACTTTCATTTCTTTACATCTTAATCAATAGAAACAAAGATGGTTTCATATCTCACTAGGTCTATTGTAAGAAAACCCACAGTGAACAATACCTTCATGCCAACTCTCACCGTCATCTATCTCAAAAAAATGGGGTTCTCAACACTCTAGCAACAAGGATAGTGAAATATTAGATCATGATCATTTTGAAGGAGAGAAAAGTCATTTTATGGATGTATATTGAAAAGAATGGATACACAAAACACCAAGGGATCAAAGCTTTCAAGAATGTAGAGAATCCTAAAAGCAAACAACCATTGGATGATGTTGTGGGTAAGGTTCACCTGCCCTACATATTAGGCACCAATGACAAAATTTCTTATATTTTAGGAAAGAACAATATTAGAACCACTTTCAAACCCATGAACACCATTAGGAGATGCCTAAAATCGGTCAAGGATCCAATTTATCCTAAATTCCACAAAGGGGTTTATATGGTTCCTTGTTCATGTGGAAAACCTACATTGGAGAGATCGATTGATATATCTCTATCTATACTAGGATTCAAAAACATGTCCTCTACATAAAGCGTAACCATTTTAAAACCTTGGCTCTAGTAGAGCATTCTAGTAAAATCAAACATCATACTTGTATTGAAAACTCTTGTTTTGTTGCCAAAATTGATTATTATTGCCATATAAAATTTAGAGAAGATATAGAAATAGGTAAACACCCTAACAACCTCAACCGATATGATGGTTGGAAAATAAGAGACAATTGGATTCCTACTTTAACCTCGTAGTCTGCCTTCTCCTAACACCTTCCTTCCTTCTTTTCACTTAATTATACATCTCCATTTCTAACCATTCATACTCTCACTCAATGCCTTCCATTTTTTGAAATAATTACTAACCCTAATTTTAATTTTAATTTAAAATTTAATTCAATTTAATTTAATTTGATTCTTCCACCGACTCTCACAACTCGGCATATCACACTTTCAACAGCTTTTTAAGGAACCTCATGTTTCAAACCTGGCTAAGATCATTCGAGTAGCAGGGCATTTCCCATGATTTGTCGGCGAGGAGACATTCGATGAGATCACTTCACCTATCACCAGAGATGAACTTGAAGGGACTTTAAAATGGTTCCAGAAAGATAAAAGCCCTGGGCTGGATGGTTGACCTATTGAATTTTACCTTACATTCTTTGAAATCATCAGGAACAACCTTCTCAATGTAGTCGAAGAGTGCAGAACATCTTGAAGAATGTATGTAGCCATCAATACCACTTTCATTGCTCTCATCCCGAAATCGGACTCCCTGCATCTTTCAATGATTTCCGCCCCATCTCACTTTGTAATACAATATACAAAATCATTACTAAGATCATTGCAAATCGGCTTCGTCCCATCCTATCCCACCACATCTCCCTTGAGCAATTTGCATTCCTCCATAATAAGAACATCCATGAAGCCATAGGCACAACTCAGGAAGCCATACACTCTATCAAATCTAAGAATCTAAAAAGCATAATTCTCAAGATTGATCTTGCCAAGGCCTTTGACTAAGTAAGCTGGCTCTTCATAAAGATGATCTTAATCCACATAGGATTCCCTACAGCTTTCACTAACTGGATTATCTCGTACATAAACTCAACCTCCTTTAGCATTTTTATTAATGGATCAGCATCCCATTTCTTTCATGCAGAATGAGGGCTGAGACAGGGGTGTCCTCAATCACCTCTACTGTTCCTTTTAGTGATGGAAGGTCTCAGTAGTCTCATTGCCTCTGCAAAAGGGGATGGCAGACTAAAAGGCCTGAGAATGAACGAGCTCTGCCACCTCACACACCTGCTCTTTGTTGATGATGTCTTGATCTTCATAAATGGTAGCATTAGGGACATGGCCTCCCTCCATGAGATTCTCACCCTCTTTGAAAAGGCTACAGGCATGGCTATAAATCAGAGAAAATCTACGATTACTCTGACCCATTATACCAGACAAATGTACTTTCATTACATTCCTCACAACCTCTCGGATGGTCTCAAATACTTGGGTTTCGGGATAAAACCCCACAACTATCATATTTACAACTCGATATGGTTAGTGATAAAATTGGAGAAGAGGTTGAAAATTTGGAATCATAGATTACTCTCTAGAGCAGGGAGACTTGTCCTGATTAAATTTGTTCTGGAAGTTGCCTCGATATATTGGATGTCTCTCTCTTGGATCCCTCGAGGAATCCTCTGTCACATACAAGAGATATGTTTTCAATATCTATGGAATGGCCATAAGGAAGGTAAAACATTTCCTTGGGTAAGCTGAAAGAATATTGCCCTGCCAAAGAAATGTGGGGATGGGGGTTAAAATATCTATCTAATTTTGCTCAAGCTCTTTCAACCAAGATGTGTTAGTCTCTTCTCACTGCAAAAAACCTCTAGACGAATGTGATGTACCACAAATGCATTTGGCCTCAGCAAATTCTAGACTCAGTTCGTCATCAAAACTGGCCTCCTGGGTGCATATCCATTGTATGGAATGAAATATTACAAACAATGCCTTTTATCAGAGTTGGATTGGCATGGTGCATCAACAATGGTTCCTCTGTGTGGCTTGGAATTGATCCTTGGATAGGTGGGGTTAACAAATACCTCCTACCCTTAGACCTCTTACAACATCTTAATCACCAGAATATCATGATGATTGCTCAAATTGTCGATCAAGAGCACAACTCCATTTTTAGTCAGTGATGGCAATCTATTCAAAAACTTCACATTCTTGTACAGTGGCAGCACACATGGGATTTATTTCCTGGGACTCTATCTGAAGCACATATAGCCCTCAATTAGCACCCAGATGTTTTAGTATGGACACAAGCTTACCACAGGAAATATAGTCCCAAACTGGGATATATCCATCTTCTACAATCTCGTAAGCGTAACCATACTAATGAATGGTGGCAACAATTATGGAGACTGAAAGCACTTCCACAGGCCCATCTCTTCATGTGGTGTGTATTAAGTAACAAAACTCCCTTGAGAGAAGCGATTATGCGCAGATCCATATTCGGGCCCAATTGGTGTGAGCTTTGTAAACAATCAACTGAAACAAATGAACACCAGTTCTTTCTCTGCCCTTTCGCCACTTAATTCTTGCAAGTTTTTACACAACAACTCTCAATAATAAATGCATGGTAAGGTTCTACAATTCTTCAGGCTTGGAACAAATTGATTATAGTGCACTAGAGACAAAAAGCTCAATGTTTACCTCTAATTATTTGCTAGACCCTATGGCTCACACGAAACCGCCTTATATTTTTGAATGAGTCTTTTTGTTGGCATCTTCTCATCGCCAAGGCAGTGGCAGTCTTCCATGACATCCTTGATGAGGAACCATCACACACTCGTAAAATCTCGGGACCTCGCAACATTGAAAAATCTCGGTTGTGGACCTTTTTCGACGGGGCTGCTCAACCTCAAGGCAATAGGGAGGGAGGGGGGGGTTTGTTTATACCTCTTGGATCAGCATTACTACAAAGCCAAATTAGGACTCGGGGAAGGGACCAACAACTATGTTGAACTTATCACCCTTAGACATTTGCTCCACTTTGCACTTGCACATGATTGCACCTCCTTACAGATCTTTGAAGACTCACCAATTATCATCAGTTGGTTCAATTCAATAAATCACTGTCATGCTATATCTCTTCAAAACATTTTGAATGAAGTATTCAATATCGAAGTAGGATTTAATATGGATTGTTGTCAGCATATATACACAGAACACAATGAAGATTATGACAAGCTTTCCAACGAGGGCTCGCTACTTCCCCGAGGCTTGTGGATAACCATTGAGCAGTAGGACTCAGAGGCCTATCAATATCATCACAAGCCATATATATACCAAGATTACTATAGGGTGGAAAGACCCT
This sequence comes from Pinus taeda, assembly GCA_000404065.3. Taxonomy (NCBI): domain Eukaryota; kingdom Viridiplantae; phylum Streptophyta; class Pinopsida; order Pinales; family Pinaceae; genus Pinus; species Pinus taeda. Next base: position 295,382 of record APFE030891342.1, read on the forward strand.
AAGTTATATCAGCTTTATTGTGTTATTTTTTGAGTAAATGCATAGAGACCAATATGTATATATTTATGTTTTCTACTTAAAAAAGAGACAAAGCTCTTTTTTACTCGAAATGGCGAGGCCATATTTTTGTTACAACTACTTATTGTAAAAATGGCTATATGATCATGAGATACAACATATGCTAACAGGCATCTACTACATGTAATTTTTCATCATAATGAAAGATTACGATTTTTTCTTTGGAATTTAATTCTAATTAAAATAAAAAATTCTTCTTTTAATAATTCTTAATAATTTACTAATAATGATTAATTATTAATAATTATTGATTATTAATAATTTTCTTATTTTAATTTGAAGTAAAAACAAATTTAATAAACTAATTAATAACTCTGTTTTTTAAAACCTTAAATAATTAATCTTACATTTCATTTTAATAATTATTAAGAACTATAAATTATGAATTATCAAAATTGTATATTTAATTAATAATTGTCAAAATTAAAAACAAAAGTTTCTTTAATTATTTTTAACAATTATCATTTAATAAGGTTAAAAATTTCTCGCAATAATTAATTAATTAAAAAAAATTAAAACATTATTAATTTATTTCATGTTACTTTAAACATAATGTTATCTCTCCTTTCGTGAAGTCATGATGGCTACCCATCATTCCCTTTCTATCACATTCTCAAACCTTTATTTATATACTCTATTGAGATATGTATTATACTCACATTGATCTATTATGATGATGAGCCATTTAGAATGGTTCAAAATCTAGATTCAAAGAATGTTAATAAGATGAATCTCAAAGATAACTCTACACACAATATAAATTGGAGAAGCCTCAAAGCAATAACATTAAAATTCTTTAAGTCAAAGTGTTTCAAACCACTTAATGTAGTCTATCATCGAGATTTAGAGTTTCAAACAACTTAAGTCAAAGTGTTTCAAACCACTTAATGTAGTCTATCATCAAGATTTAGAGTGGTTTTGTTTTTGCAAAATTATTAAATTCTTAGCCAAACTTTGGAAATATTTAACAAAAGTAACTTATGAATCCATATTAGCACCTTTGTGTTAAAGAATTAGCTAGATTTAAATATTTATCATTCAACGGATCAACTTGAGAGCCTTTTGAAATGTAATTTATATAATTGCTCATAAAAAGACCAAAAGGAGTTCTAGAAAAAAGGAGTTCTAGAATAAAGGGTTGGTGTATTACCTTTGCAATTTTGAATACAATAACTCTAGTTGTGTTTAGTCTGTGATTGTTGCATCATCTTTATTTAATTTGTAATCTGTAAAGTTCAGTAGTCATGCTTAGAGGAAGAGCTCCTTCAACTTGGGTAGGTACTCTTCATATTTTGTGTGTTAGCTTCAGTAGTGTTTCTTTTGATTTTGCAATTAGAATTTTAGAATACGCTTTTTATCAACTACTATTATATATTTGAATTAATAGGTGTATGAAGTATTAAGTTCGTCTAAAATCATAAGTTTGGTGTTTCCTTGCAATTTGAATAGTTTGCTTTTAAAGTGTATGGAAAAATAACTTCTATTATGGATTTAGGGCTAGGATTTATGGGCTTAATTCCAAACTATGATGAAGTAAATTGTTGTAAGTATTTGAAAGGAAAGAACTATCCCATTCAACATAAAAGTATTTTTCTACTTTCGATCTTCATGAGGAAACTAAGCTTTCCAGACTATGATGAAGCAAGTGGTTCTAAGTATAGGTTTGAAACTCAAAACTATGATGAAGTAAAATGTTCTAAGTATTTGAAGGGAAATAACTCTCCCATCCAACATAAGAGTATTTTTCTATTTTCCATTTTCATAAGGAAACTAAGGTTTGAAATTCGGATTAGTGTGACCCAATTTATTTGAATTTGCAAAAGTGAGTGGGTAATTTATTTGTTTTTTTTTAGAATGGATTCCTTGTCATTAGTATACAGAAATTAATAATAAGTTAAGGTTTCATCACTTACATAGATCTTGCATACAACCTTTATATGAAAATATTTACCTAGTTAGGTCACAGGTTTTCAGATCTAGCGTTTGAAGCTGGACAGGAACAGGGTCAGAGTAGCAGAACTGTTCAGGAGGGGACAGATCCTAACCCGAAAGATGGTAAATGAGGGGTCCATAAGGACCCCCACATACAAACAGATAATAATGAATAAACAGGGAGCTCAGGAAGGGGTGCAGATATTAGGGCTTGAAAGGTCAAAGCCAGATGTAGGAACTAGCAAGAACATAAATGAAAACAGGGAAAAGGTGGAGCAGCCTGCTCATAAGCTGAAAGTGAAAGAGAGTAACTGAAGAGCCAACGGTAATAGCATAGCAAAGGAAGCGTAGGCCAACCCCGCAGAGGAGAATAACCAAGAGAAGGAGCAAGAGAACAATAAGAACACAGCTCTGGAGAAAGAAAACGAGGAAAGGAAGAACACTCAAGAAAATATCACTGATAAACCCACTGAGGGACCATGCAAACCAAAAGTGGCAGAAGTCCTAAGAGTGGTGCTAAAAGACCCCAAAATACAAGCCTACAGAGACCACATGACTGAGCATGCAGTGATCTACAAGTTCATGGGATTGTGGCCAACGGAAAGAGCGTTATGTCAATGGATAAAATAGTAATGGAAACCCAAAGGAGATGTCAGTCTGCACCTAGGAGCAAAAGGTTTCTTCACAGTTGTTTTCTCCAATTTGGAAGACAAGGACAGAGTATTTGATGGAGGCCCCTACTTGTTCGCTTCAGCGGGCCTCTACATGAAACCTTGGAAACCCAACTTTGTGCTAGAGAAGGAGCCCTTCATGCAGGTCCCAGTCTGGATTCGCCTCTTCGCACTCCCGATAGACTATTGGGGCTATGCCGCTCTTCAACAAATAGGTGACAAGTTAGGAACGTTTATCAAAGCTTCAGAGGCCACACTACAAAGAAGATACACTTTCTACACTCGGATTTGTGTGGAGATGGATGTTTCAGGAGCATTGCATGAAGGTTTGTGGTTGGAATACAGAGATGAGGACTACTTCCAAGCTATTGACTATGAGCAAATTCCATTTCGTTGCAAAAAGTGCCATGAGCACAAACACTTAATTAGGGAATGTCCTTTAAACAGAGCAACAGAAACACACAAGGAGGAACAGGAAGGAAAGTTCAGAGACACTTTCGCTCGACCGAGAGCAAAACAAAGAGCAAAGAGGAAGCGACCAAGCAAAACAAGCACAACACGAACTAACACAAGTAATGCTTTTGAAGTATTGGAAACCGAAACAGACTTAGAGGACCATAATAAGGATAACAAGAACAGTGAATCAAACAAAGAAACAACAGAAGCAGTAACCAAAGGTATGGAGGAGGATAATCCAAACAGCACTAAAAAAGATCAAGGCACAGAAGGAGCAAATGAGGACTCAGAAATGTTTACAAGTGACATAGGTAGTGAGGAAATGGAACTCCATGAGGTTTTAGAGCTGGAAGGAGTAAATCTACCGAACATGGTGGAAGATTGGAGAAAGAATGGGATGGAAAACATATCAGAAGAGGAGGTCAGGAAAATCAATGAAATACTCATAGCCAAGCAAAAGGAAAAAATGGAGATGGAAAACAGGAAACTGGGCGTAGCAAAAGGAATGGGACTTCGAACAAAGTGTACTTTAAACAACCTCTAGCTCTAATCAAAGGAAGAAAAGAGGACGCAAATCCAATAATGAAGCACTACAGGAAATGGGACATTTGCTCTTAAACTCTGGTAAGATGAAAGCTCTAGAAGCCTTCTCTATTAGATCTTAAATCTTTATGTATTAAAATGAAGGTCCTCTCTTGGAATGTTAGAGGGCTCAATGGCCAAACAAAACAGAGACTGTTAAAAAGGAAAGTCCAAAAGAAAAAACCGGATATTATTTTTGTGTAAGAAACTAAATGTGCGAGTAATATTATTAAAGATGTAAGCAGGAAGTTAGGTAGAAGAATGGAATATATGGAAATAGACAGTCATGGGTGGGAGGGAGGTTTAGTGACTTGGTGGAATCCTCATGTTATCAAAATCCCCTCCTCAGAGGCTACCAGACACTTCATAGCCTTAGAATTTCAAATAATAGGCAACTCTGAAATATACTTGTGCATTAATGTCTACGGGACTCAAAGGTTAGAAGAAAAATTTAGGCTCCTAAGATCTCTAATGAATCTGAAGCTTAGATATCCCAGAGCGAAAGTAATCATGGGGGGGACTTCAATATGATAACCTCACTATCAGAGAAAAAGGGAGGAATCAGGAAGCTAAACAAGGATTCTGAAGCCTTCCTAGATTTCATCGTGTCAGCTAAATTAGTAGATATTCAACCCAGGAGTGGGGCTTACACTTGGAACAACAGAAGGGGAGGGGAAAGAAAAATCGCCTCTCGTCTTAACAGATTTCTTGTATCTAAAAGTCTGTTGTTGGAGGGTGTAATAGTAGACTCTGACATTCTTCCCTGTGGAGGATCGGATCATTGGCCAATATCACTGATGGCTATGATACAGGGTACGCCTAGAAAAAAACCTTTTAGGTTTGAGAAAATTTGGCTGGAACACCCGAACTTCATTCAGCTTGTCAAGAAGTGGTGGCAAGAACCATTGGAAATCAGAGGCACCAAAATGTACAAACTTCAAGGAAAACTGAGACACATCAAAAATAAAATCAAAGAATGGAACACAAAAGTCTTTGGAAACATATTTAAGGAAAAATCCAAGATAGAAGAGCAACTAGAGAAGATACATAAAGATTGGATTATGGGGGACAGTAACCCACACACTGCAAACAAAGAAAAACTTTTAATGCAATAATGGAAAAATAGGTGCCAACAGGAAGAAATCCTTTGGAAACAAAAATCTAGGATACAATGGCTCAAGGAAGGAGAACAGAACACCAAGTTCTTTCACAGATCAGCACTGGATTATAGAGGGGTCAATAAGATCCTTAGTCTTAAAAATGGACAAGGGGATTCCATTGAGAATCATCAAGGAATTTCTACCCTGCTAACTGAACATTTCAACAGCATCACACAGGAACTAGAGATAGACAGAACATAAGCCATTGCTGATCTCATCAAATCAATTCCCAAGTCAATTTCTAATGAGAAAAAACTTGTGTTGACGAGAGAAATCTCCTTAGACAAAGTGGAGGAAGCAGTGAAGGATATGCCTAATGACAAAGCACTTGAACATGATGGCTTCACCATCAATTTTTACAAGGCATGTTGGGAGATTGTTAAGATGGAGGTCTGGGAAGTGGTGGAGTACTCTCGCTGTTTTGCCTCGATTGTCAAATCTCTAAATTCTACCTTCCTAGCTCTAATCCCCAAAGAAGAGGAAGCCATTACCCCTGCAAAATTCCGACCCATTGCTTTATGTAACGTTCTGTATAAGATCATCTCTAAGGTCATAGAAAATAGATTGAAACCCATTCTTCCAGGCCTCATTTCAGAGGAACAATCGGGTTAGGTTGAAGCAAGACAAATTCTGGACAATATCTTGTTGGCACAGGAGATGATTCATACACTTCACTCCAGGAAAGTCGCAGGCATGACGATGCAACTTGACTTATCAAAGGCTTATGACAAAGTCAACTCGAACTATCTGGAAGTTGTCTTAACAGCTTTCGGGTTTGCTAATCAATGGATCAAATGGATTTTAGCCCTAATCAAATCGACCAGATTCTCCATACTAGTTAATGGAGCACCGGCCAACCAATTCTCCCACTCTCGAGGACTTAGACAAGGGGACCCCCTGTCTCCTTTCCTTTTTGTTATTATGATGGAAGGTTTAAGCAGGCTTATACGAAGAGCTAAGGAGGAAGGAAAGATCAAAGGACTACAACCTCTGCCCTCCATTCCAGCCACCACTAATCAACAATTTGTTGATGATACAATGCTTCATCGAACTCCAACAGTTAAAGAAGCCCAGGGTTATAAAAGGATCTTAAATCTTTTCAGCGAGGCCTTAGGTATGGAAATAAATCTTTCTAAATCCACTATATTCTTTTTTAATACGCTGTACACAAGAATATCTCGCGCATTCTAGGCTTCCGAAGAGGTAGTCTGCCTTCAAGGTACCTAGGAGCTCCTTTAACAGATAAACTGTGGCATAATTCTCATTGGGAGAAGATCTTAGCTAACCTGGAGAAAAGATGTCAGCATTGGACTCATAGGGCCCTCAATTTTGCTGGTAAGGTAGTTCTTACCAAAGCGATTCTGAAAGCTATTTCGCAATACATGCTTTCCATCATCCCGGCACCCCAAGGAGTCCTTCAACAAATTAGAGTTATACAAAGAACTTTCCTATGGACAGGAAATGTAGAGAAAAGAAAATGGGCTCTAGTAGCATGGAACAAATTATGCAAACCTAAGTACTTAGGCGGGTTAAAACTTCTAGATCCATTCACTATCAACAGAGCCTGTGGGGCCAAACTATGGTGGAAATGGCAGAAAGAACCTAATTTATAGTGGGCTAGACACTGGAAGGCGAAATACGCTTCAACGCAAATCATTCAAGATTTAATAAGAATGCAAGAAAGTCCAGAGGGATCCCTAATCTGGAACTTGGAAAGGAAAAATCGGGAAATTATACAAGATAACAGCTTCTGGGAAATACGCAATGAAGAGACGACCTTCTTTTGGGAGGATGCTTGGCAACAACTTCCCAAGTTAGAAAGGCCAGAGTTTGCAGAAATACAAAGAAACTTTCAACGGGAGGGGATGCTAACGATTCACCACTATTGGTCTCCAAATAATAGAGACTCAAATTGGAGGAGCTGGGAAATCAGCGAAATAGAGAATATCGATGAGGGGAACAACAATGCCAGCAACCTGCACAATATGTTAGATAAAAGGAAAATTAGGAAGGCAGTGGACAACGACCAACTCAGATGGGGGAAGCAAGGCAGGGGTAACTTCACGCTCAAAGAGGGTAGAAATTGTACCGAAGACGCAGAGGAGATGGAAAAGATTTCTTCGAGTAGCAAGGTTTGGGATTCCCAACTCTGGCCAAAAATTAGAACCTTCCTCTAGCTTCTAATGCATAGGAAGACTCTGACATGGGAAAATATCGGAAAGAAAGGTTTCTATTTCCCTTCAAGGTGCCCTCTATGCAACAGGGAAGAGGAGACTATGAATCATCTCTTCAATACATGAGACTCAACAAACACTCTATGGAATTGGGTGGAGAACATCATGCAACAGATGGATAGAATGAGAGATTCCATCTAGGAGACCATCGAAAATGAGAGGTAATTTTTCCGGAAATCAAAGGGTAAACACAATTTGGAAGATAATACTAGGGTTCATAACCTGGACATTATGGAAGGAAAGAAACAAGAGGGTATTTCTTAATGAAACTAGGAACATCACCTATTCTTTTGAGATTATCAAGCAAAATATAAAATAGTTGGTTATGGTTAAATGCAAAACAGAAAAAAACGACAAAGCTTCGAACAGTGACTTACGAATATTGAAAATCTTTAACCTGGACAGGGGAGCAGAGGTTGCAGAAGTAAGTCGCCAACAGGAGCACAGAACCACTCCAAGCATCTGGAAGCAACCACCAACTGGCTTCCTCAAGCTGAACTTCGATGGTGCATCGAGAGGTAATCCTGGTCTCACTAGCATTGGAGGCATCATAAGGAACAACGAAAGGGAAATTATACATATCTACAACACAGCCTTAGGGGAAGGGACGAATATTGAGATGGAATTTACAGCAATGGAACAGGGTCTCAGAATTTTGAGAAACTTACAAGTGGGAGCTGCAGTAATTGAGGGGGATTCCCAGCTTGCTATCACAGCAGCCATAAGAATGTATGCGGGAGCAAAGGCGAGTAAGGTAACGCACCACTGGCGATTGGAAAAAGTGACAGAGAACATAGCATAACACTTTAGGGTGGCTGAAAGGTTTAGTATTTTAGGCGGTACGCCACAAGGCCAACACTGTAGCAGACCACTTGGCAAACGTCAGAATTGAGAACCCCACCAAGATTTGGGACAGCTGTTGGTAGGACGTCAGCTGCCCATAATTAAAAAATAAATGTACCCTGCTCTTGAGGTAGGATTTGATGAGTGAAAGGTAGGTTCGAGCGGGCGGGGTTCGACGCAAGCATAACGATATGATAATGATAATCATGTGTGGTGATGAGAGTATTAAAGTACTGCAGGAGTATGAAGGACAGACTGGACAGGAGCATTCAATGCTCAAGCAAGTAAAGGTGAAACTCAATCGAACTATGATCACGAAAGGAGATCGCCACCGTTACCATTACGGGCGATGGGAAACCTGGAGAAATACGGAAAAGATCAAGAAAGGTGATTGCAGAGGCAAAGCGAAGGATCATCAATGGAATTACAACCCATTAACAAGAAATAATGATGATCTGACAGGTAAGCAACTGGGTAGTGGCCGAATTGTTTCCGGTTTTTCTTCCAGCTCCATATATTTAAACGTCAACCCGGGCATCAGAAAGGTCACCATTTCTTCAAGCGGCAAGTGGAATATCGTTTCCCGTATCCTCAAGGTGTAGGGCGATCAGTTAGGTGCAGGTGGGACTATGGCGAGTGAGGGGAGCAGGAATGCCTCGGCAAATCAGGAAATGAAAAGAGCTAGAGAAGTGTATGAGACTCGCACCTCTCAAAAGGAGAAGCGGAAGATTGAAGAGTTAGAGGCCATCGTTAGTGAAGAGGAGAAGAATCTGGAACCACAGGAGGTGGAAAAGGACATGGACTGGGTGCAGGACCCCGGCACACTTACAATGCGGGCTACGCAATTTGTGAGAACTCAGACCGAAATTTGGAGAATGAAGACAATGTTGGCTAAGGCCATCAACATGCAAGCGGATTATGCCAACCAGGTGCGGGAAGCCCAACAAACAATAGCGGTCACAAATGAGGAACACATGGCCATTCTAGAAGGATTGGAATTCAAAATCAGCAGCCTCGAACAACAATTCGATACAGTCTCAGAAAAACTCTCTGTTCTCATCAGTCTAGTGAGGCACACCATCAATCAGGATGCCTGAAATGCAGGGGAAACTCCGGAGGGGCTCAAAAGCGTTCACCAGAGTGTTCTTCCCTTGCCATCTTAGGTAGGCCAGGCCAAGGTGTCGACAGCACAGGAAACCTCCAAAAACTATATAGGTGTGGACACATACTAAGTTTGAGCTGTCTCTTTTGCATGTTTTCTGGCTGTTTTTCTTTATGCTCATGTGTGTGGTTTTTTGGTCGGTTTAAGTTGTGGGCTTCTCTTCTACTACCCTTAGACATGTATGGAATCGAATAGAAGTAATGTTAACTTTTGATGATCCCCATTCCACTGCCACCCTGTGCGGTGCGCTCTAGGGTTCTGTGGTAATCAATATGGCCAACAATAAGTAGAAGGAGGTCTATGTCTCCTCTCGCAGAATTTTTGTAAATTATGTACTTTTGATCTAATATCACAAGATTATTTACACAAAAAAGAAAAATATTACCTAGTTAATCATGAACAGAATAATATATTAACTACTCCATAAAAATTAATAATAAGAAACACCAACAAAAATATCATTCATTAGTTTTAATTATCTAAAATAAATTCAATTGACAAAAAAATAAAATAGATATATAAATAATTTTAACATTTTAAAATAACAAATTAATACATAAAAGTTATCAATTAATTCAATTCACGTCTATATATGTTAAAAATAATATTAAAAAAAACAAATATCACGTAGTATTCCCTTGAAAATTTCAATAAAAGTATTTTTCATGAAATATCTTAAATTATATTAGCGGAGAGTACACCCTACCTATATAGGCATGGGTTTATGAATATATTTGTTCTATGTGCAGGGCTACAAATATTTTGACATGGTTATTTATTTTAATTTATAGAATGAGGTGATAATAGTTTTTTTAATAAGGAATAAGTAAATAGATTGATTATATAATTTTGTGATACAAAATTGATGTGATTATTTTTATTATATTTCTATGTGTAATCATTTGTTTTTAATAACATATTA
>APFE030891342.1:306254-341627 GCA_000404065.3 Pinus taeda
AAATATCAACTGCAAAGGCCTATAGACTACATAAACCTATCTCAGAAAACAAGAAAAGTATTCCATAAAACTCCCCTGGCAAAAGATCCCAAAAACCATGATTAATCCAATTTGCATATATATAGACAAGCAACAATCCCATCCCATCTAGTTTGAACTACATAATTAAAATTACATGAAACTATATTTTTTATATATATGTACATTATCTAACTATATAATAGAAAAACAAAGCATGGTTATTGGGAAAAATAATGATAAATGGATTAAATCATTGTAACAATATGAAAGCAACCTTGTTCAATGTATACGTACATTATCTAATTATATAATAGTGAAACAAAGCATGCTTATCCGAAGAAATAGTGATAAATGGATAAAATCATTGTAACATTATGAAAGCAACCTCGTTCACTGTATATGTGCATTATCGAGTTATTAATGGAAAAAATAATGAAACAAAACATCCTTTAAATGGAAAAAATAATGATAAATGGATAAAATCATTGTAATATTATGAAAGCAACCTTGTTAACCCAATTCTATTAGATTCGTTTTCTTTCATATTTTTGGATAATATTGTTTTTTATAAATTCAAAATTATTAACTTATTTTCTTTTATGTAAGCATCTAATAACACAACACCTTCGTCATAACATAACATATGGTAACAATTACATATCACATTGTTCTAGTATCGCACAATGGCCTAGACCCCAAGGTCTTCAACTCCACTACACTTCCATTATGCCATTCTGATATTACTTTTGATCAACATCGTATATCCTTCTTCGATAGTTCATGAGTTTATATGTGTCAAAAGCATGTACTTCCTATAGAATTAATCATAATAATTTTAAATTAAATTAAACCAAAAAATTTGACACGAAATATTTTACAATGATACTTATCTATTTGATTATTCTACACTGATACTTATCTATTTGATTATTCTACACTAATACTTATCTATTTGGTTATTAATTTTCTGCTTTGTATCCATAGGTAATAGGTCCAACTCTTCATTTATACCAAACAACTCTGTTTTTACAAAATCAAGCTTTGTTTTTACCAAACAAACCTCCTCATTCTCACATCCAAATGATGGTGGGGCACATTTATTTTCCCATAAGCTACTCACTTTTCTAGGCTCGGGATACCCCCATTCTAGAATGTCTACCTATCTAAATATTTTCTTGCAAGAGAACCCATCATCTACTAACCATTTCAAGCCTAGGAATCCCCATTCCAAACAATTTACCTATTTGTTGGTATTCCTACATGGGGTAATCACTAGAGTCTTACAACTAAGCTCTTGTCTAACATGCTCTAATGTAATTCACATGGAGACTTATATCCAAGTGTCAATTTGGCATGCTTCAATGCACTACTCATGCAGTCTTATCATCAAATTATTAGTTATGAAGCAATCCCATGAGATAAAAAAAGTGTCACGGGGTTGTAATTCCATAAGAATAGTCTTCTTCTTGAGCACATGGGCTTCACTCACAAAGAAATACCATATCATATGTGTTCATATTGGAGCATAACAAATGAGGAAAAAATGAAATAATATATTGAGCATATAATAGAGGGGTAAAGATTTTTTTAGATTGTATAGAAATATGTGTATTATAAGGTATCGTTTATACAATACATTTGTCATGTGTAGGCAAAAAACAAGTGGGATAGAAAAATAGAGGTTCATGATTATTTTGGGGGCATCGAGAGTGGGAGGGAGAAAGAAAAAACCATGGTAATATTAGGTCCATATTGAAACCTATGGCCCTAGTATTGGCATGAAATTCATCGTAATGTTTTAGAAGTGACATTGGCCTTTATCTTTCATTTTCATCCTTTTACTTAAATGTTTAACATTACCATGAAATGACTCAAGATGTTTTAGAGTGGTTCTGACCTCATTAGATTTCATATGGAGAAAGTATACTTTTAGATCTCACTCAAAATATAGCATACTTATTATTTTTTCAGGATTTTAGGATTGGGGGGATTGTAATGTTTCCATTGGATTTTGTTGTGTACTAGGGTATGGAACTCGTATTTAATAGAGATAACCAAGCCCTCTATGTACCTTGATGTTAGTGACATTTGTTTTCAAACTCCTCTATAATAACCCTAATAAAAATGTACCTATCACTCAAAGAAAATATTGACTTGACATGCTATGTTTTTTCTATCTTATGTTAATTGTTAGAGAGTGATATTAATGACAAAGATCCCAATGTAGGAAATGATTTTGATGATATGTAGGTATTTGTTGTAGCATGATATTTTTGGATACTAGAGGCCATCCAAAGCCTATTTATTGATGTATTTTTGGTTAAGAGAGGGATTGCACTCAATGTTATGTTGTTTATGTGCACCCTTAACATGTTATATAAATGGAAACTTGTAATTTGTGTACATGTGGTTGATGAAGATTATAACTACTAGACGAACAATGTTATATGGTTTAATCCATGTTTTTATGTTTTTTTATCACAAATTCATCATTCTATAAGAATTTTTTGGCATGTATGAATAAAAAATATATGAAAAAATATATTATATAAAATTCACTGCCAAAATCACTCCTAACCTCGCATCTTTTGAAAATTTCAGTCCTCGCTCTTGCTTCCACTTCTACTCTCGCTTCTTGCTCCCACTACTACTCCTAGGAAGCCTTGCTCCAGAACATACATGCATCACATTACTAATACCTTTATGATCTTTGTATAATGTGTATGTTAATATTTTTCACTTGTTGCTAAACTAGTGATGCTCCCAATGATGGGGCAGTAGAGAAGATAGTTGATATGGCACCTTGACCATTTCCTTACATTAGTGATGAATATGTTGAATTAAAGTGAAGGAAACAATGATACCAATGTTTTCTTCGTAGAGGCAATATGCATGCCATAGGAGATAGTGAAATAGACTATTTTTTGGAAGACGGTGCATGCATGCTAAGGGCGTGCATATCACACCTTCAATTAATTCTAATTTATATGTTGTTTCAAAGTTAACAATTTTAGTTTTGGATAGATTTTTTCTATTATTAGAAATTTTCTTTTATTATTTTTAGCATGCATGCTCTATTCTTACTAATAGGGTGAAAACCCTAATTCAATTAGAATACTTATGCATGATAATTTTTCATCCTAGGTAGAGGACACAAATCTCAGGGAAGTGATGTGTCCTTCCATTATCTAGTTCACCTTTTGATGAAGGCACACTTACTTGACAATCTTACCATGAAACTATGGTGCAAAAGGTGATGGGGTCAGAGCTATGATTTGTCAAAGTGAAACCAAATAAGATTTTGCATGTGTCCATATTCATTGTAATTTCTATGCTCTTCCTATTCTATAAGCGAGATGAAAGGTCTGTCATTGTGTTGGTTATTAAATATTTGTTTTGAATTTTTTTAGTGTACAATTTTCACTATTCAATAAAATACAGATGCAATTAAGAGTTCAAATATATGTAAATAAACCAACTTATATCTTCCTCTATTTTATTGAAACTTTCAAATTTCCAGCTACCTGGTATTTAGGTTATTCTTTCTAGTTTCATAATTTGCTTACCATTGTTAATGAAAATAAATAGATATAAATATAAAGGGGTATAAAAAATTTAATGAAAAACTAGATACCTATAATACTTAGTGAATGTTGGGACTTTTTAAATTGGGAAGGTGTACTGGGTTCGTATTGGTAGGGGGTTAAATAAAGTGATTTTTAGAGGTATTTTCCAATATGTAGTCAAATTAAGGGTATTGTTTAGCATGCCATGAACACATGTGCTATGTTCGAGGTTCATTGAGTGAAGCCCCCATGTTCTTCACTTCAACTATGTCACAACATTTAGTTTCCATGAGATATACTAAGAAAATTTAGATTAGAAATTTCAATTGTCCAACTTTGCTTCATTCAAAAGCCAAATCTCAAAAGTATGGGACTTTTAATCATATTCTTGGACTTCCTTTGAAGTTGGTGTTATTTATTCATGGTGGCTTGTATCTTACACCTCATTCCAACAATATTTCTACAATCTAAACTGCTAATCAGTGAAACAATTGTCATTTTTTATACATACAATCTCTTTATTGAAAAAATTAATGACATCTAGAACTGACCTCAAAATTATTAGAATCGTAATAATTCTATCACTCCAACTAAATTAAAATAAATTGTAATTACACTATTTTTACATTTTACATATGCATCACATTCATTCTAAGAATTTCATAATGCAATCATCTTGTATTTCAACCAATGTGTAAATATTGAGAACTACATATCTTGATTTTTAGTTCTTTATTTCGTTTAACATGCATTAAAAAAGTTATAGCAATATTTCACACTAACGGCTACCTTCCTGAACCATACTCCTTCTTAGGCATCCATACAATACATACACAAACTTTGAAGAAAAATATATCAAATTTACCTTAAAGGAATTCCATCTAATTCCTTTCTTTTACATTCTACACTTTGTTATACCTTCCCTCAATTATTAGGATACAAGAAATCTTAGTTGAATCCTCTCGAAGGAGTTGAACTAGTTTATAGCATCCCTATTGTTTCCATATTCAAAAATCCCTAGAATTATTGCAAATTCATATATTAATCATAACTCTACCAATTTTGTTGGTTACCGAATTCAATGAAACATTGATAAAGGAATTCACATTAGGAATCCACTTTACAAATTATAATATTGTCCTATCATATTTAAAGTTAACTTTCAACCTATTTTTTTTTCAAATATTTACATGACCAAGCTCATAAGGCTAAGCATATCATATACATACTAATAGTGGTAGTTAACAACAAGATATCGTTCTTTCATACTCGCCCATTGGATATTCTACATGACATCTAAACCATTAAATAACTTCATTAAGTTACCGAGAACATAGAAGGTGCAAAGTTTGATTTACATACCAATTAAAAAGTTATAATATTTTTAAAATTAAATTAATTATCTTCCTACTATGATAGTTTTTAATAAATGTTCTTTCTAATGGAATGACATCATCATACCTTTATCTCATTTTCTCATTGTTCCCACACACAAACACACACACACACACACACACACACACATAATCTAAGCACAATTTCAGTTGACGGAACTTCCTTCTTATGTAATTTTCACAATTGTCACATCATTGTCCTTTTTGTGTTGAGAAAACGCAACAAGAAATTCTAGTTTAATTTGTCCTTGAATTAAACTAAAATTAAAATTGATTTTTGTTCTCATAATAGCCTCTAAATAGTTAATTAAGTTTAATTAATTTAATCAGCTTAGGATTTCAAGTTGGAAGTATTTATGTAGTCATGTATATGTTCTCCCTAAGTTTTATGGGTCTAGTATGACTTTAAATTAAGGTGTAAATTAGACCACTTAGTTTACTCAGTTAATTTCAGTTAAATTAATTTTAAATTATTTTTGGAACTAATAGAGGACTAACAGTTAGTTGGTGCACTAATGTATCCACTAGTTCTACTCCAGTTAACTGAATAATCCCTCATGATAAACTCACGCATGTCAGTTTAGAGAAAGAACGGTTGAGAATAGAGTGCAGGGACATTATACTATCAGTGGTATTATTTACTAGAGTTTAAATATCATGCATGCATCAAATATTGAACCTATGTTTGGATTGGAAAATTTTGGAAGCATGAATTCCCTTTAAATATAGGCTATTCATCTTAGGATTACGCAAGAGATTAGGGGCTTGGAGATCTGCTGAATAGGCTAAGGATTTGGCTTGAGCTAGCTTGTGAGCTGAGAGAGTTGAGCTTACTTGTGTGGAATTGTTCTAGTGAGAACAAGCTTTGTATCTTCACTCATATTTATCATATATGCAATACAGACAGTGGCGTTTTCAGAAGTGGATTCCGCCAGATACATTTTGTGTTATATACCATTGATTTGTCTTCTTCTTATTCGTATTGTTTTCATCGATCTATTGGCTTCCGCTGGTTGAAATTAGAACTAGATTCCTGTCCCATTCTTTAGTACATTTCGTGAGCTTGTGAATCTACATGATTTTCTACATGGTGTCCGAGCCGAGAACAATATACTAGAGGAGATTTAAAATTTTTTAGCTTTGGCTTATAGGTGAAATTCAAATTTTCAATACATACTTCAGGATCAATAGATGGTGTTCTACATTGTGTGGCTTGGGTATGCCTTGGAAGGTATCTCGAATTTTATAGCATGCAGGGATTGAATGGAGGTTGTTCTAGAGGATAATGTCTTGAAGGAATATTTTGATCAATAAATTCCTAAGCCAGTAACATCAGATGCACAAAATTTGGTGTAATGGAAGAAGTGTGTGGTGAAGGGAACGTGGATAATCCTTGGGGGAGTTCAAGACCACATTGTCTCGAGTCTCCATGGAAAGGAAACTCCATATGCTATGTGGAAAAAATTGATGGACTTGTATCATATTAAAAGTGACCAAAGGAAATTGGCACAGAAGGACAAACTTTGAAAAATCAAAATGGAGAAAGGTGAGACTAGTCCAAAATACTTGACCAAGTTCACTCAATTTCGTGATGAACTTTGGAGTGTTAGAATCATAGTTTTCAAGGATGATATGGTGAGTCTTTCTCTTATAGGACTCCCAAAGAGTTGGCATAATTATCAAGCCTCTATCAATGGTCAGGAGAAGCTACTATATTGGTAACGATTGTGGTTGGATTTGATGCACAAGGAGGTCAAGTGTAACACCAAGGATGGCCATTCATCAAAGCCTGATGATGAGGAGAATTGTACCTTAGGAATTAAAGGGAAGAAGGGGAAAGGGAAAGCTTCCCATTCAAAAACAAATTCTTATGAAGAGGTAAGAAGAAGTACATGGCAGAAGTTAAGTGCTTTCATTGTCATGAGTTGGGCAATTTTTCTACGAATTGTGCACTGAAGAAGTACAAGAAGAAGTCCTTAGGAGGAGCTACGAGTGAGACTTTGGCCTTTCAATTCAAATTGGTATTTTCCCTCATTTCTTGCATGTGTTATCAATGATGGGAAGTGTATGGTAATTATAAAATGGAGCTTCAGTCCACATGATAGGTGACAAAGAGTTATTCAGTGACAGAGGAGAAAGGTCTCCATATGCATATCGAGATGGGTGATGATGGGAAGTATAGTGTTACTGGATTGGGTAAAATTACTTTTCAAAGGGAGCATGGGGCTCCACTCACCTTGAATAATTTTATGTATGTTCTTGAGCTGAAGAAGAACTTGGAATCCATTGCCATGCTTGATGATAGAGTTTATGATGTTATCTTCTCGAAACGAAAGGCATTCCTTCGACACATAGCCACGCGTCAAGCAAATAAGATACAGATTCGAGTGAAGAATCTCTATAAGGTGGAGATGGAGGATTGTGTTTCCTTGAGAACAAAAGTAAAAAGGGTTTAGAGTTGAGACATTGGCAAGTTGTGGCACAGGTAATTAGGCCACTTTCTTCATGGGGATTTGAAGATATTATAGTAGATCTCTACCGATCTTCCCAAAGGGAATCTTGAGCAAGTTGATTCATGCAAGGGATGTACTTTGGGAAAATACACAAATTCTTCCTTTCAAAATAGAGATAGTCGAAAAAATTCTATTCTAGAGCGAGTCCACTGAGATGTGTGTCAACCATTCTCGACAACATCCACGTCCAAACAAAGGTATTATGTTATATTTGTTGATGAGTTTTCTTGAAAATGCTGGATACTTTCATGCAGAAAAATGATCAAACTTTCAAAAAGTTTTGTGAGTTTAAATAATTGATGGAAAAGAGTCGGGAAAGAAGGTTAAAGATCTACAGAGTGATAATGGTAGTGGGTATGTCTCAAATGATTTTAAGAACATCTATGCAGCATAAGGGATTAAAGAGGAGTTGGTGACACCCCATAACCCTTAGTAGAATAGGGTGGCCAAGAGGAAGAACATAAGTATATTAGGGGTAGCAAGGGTGATGTTACATGATTAGGGCCTACCACTTCACTTCTAGGATGAGGCATGCAACACAGTAGTTTATGTTAGAACCGTAGCCCAGAGCAGCTACTTGAGATGAAGACACTAGAGGAGGCTTATTTCAGGAAGATGCCAAATGTTGGTCACGTAAGGATTTCTGGGTCATCAGTATGTTTCCATGTGACAAAATATACATGGAAGAGTCTTGAGCCTACAACAGATTTGGGGTTATTTTTGGGTGCACTGATACACCTCACAAACATCAGGTGTACTTGTCGATGAGAAGGATGAGAGTGGTTCATAGGGATGTGATATTCGATGTGATGTGGAGAATTCTATGTGAGTTTCCCTTGAGACGGACCTTGTGCTACATGAGGATGAGGAGATTTTAGCTCCTAAGGTTGAGGAGCCTCAGGTTGATGTGGATTAGCCACATACATAGGATCCGGGAGTGGAGACATCCACTTAGGCAGAGTCTTCTAGAGAGGGAAGAAAGCGTACCAGAGAGGCTGGTAGATTGTTAGATGATGCACGTGATAATGTGGGAGCACTCACTTCTCAACATAGGCAGAGGAGGTAACTTAAGAGCTACACTGGATACATGGCTCTTTTGGGTGAATGTGTTGTGACAAAGCCATCTTCCTTTAAGGAAGTAGTGTAGCAACTAGTTTGGGTTGATGCCATGGTGGGGTACAACTCCATACTTCTTAAGAGTGTTTGGGATGTCGTCCTGAGGCCAGATGACAAGTCAATGACGAGCTCTTGTTTCCTTTACAAGGTAAATCAAGTTGAAAATGGTAGTGTGGAGAAGAATAAGGCTATATTTGTGGCCTGTGCCTTTTCAAACGTAGAGGGGGATGACTATGATGAGACCTTTGCTCCTGTTGCAAGGTACTCATCAATCATATCTATATTGACACTATCAGGACAAATGGTTTGGAAGATACATTAGATGGATGTAAAGATAGCCTTCCTTAATGGCATGATTAAGGAAGAGGTGTACATAAAGCATCCTGAAGGTTTTGAGACCTTTCACCATGAGTCGCATGTGTGCTAGCTTAAGAGAGTGTTGTATGGGTTGAAGTAAGCACACCGTACTTGATACACCAGGATGGATAACTACTTCATTGGGTTGGGCTTCACAAAGAGTGAAGCGAATGCGAACCTGTACCACATAGTGGTGGAAGGTAAACTGTTGATCATTGTACTTTATGTTGATGATCCCATACTAACAGGTGATGATCAGTTGATCAAGTCTTGCAAGGAGGACCTTGCAAAATATTTTGAGATGAAGGCAATGGGGCTCATGCATTACTTTCTTGGCATGAAGGTATGTCAGGGATATGGGGAGTTTTTTACATCTCAAGGCAAGTATGCTAATGATATACTCAGGAGATTCTGCATGGAAAGAAGCAAACCCATGGAGACTCCTCTAGCAGGTAACTCGAGGAAGGAGGATGCTACCTTAGGAGAGGTAGTGGAAGATACTATTTACAGGCAACTTGTGAGTTAACTCATGTACTTGGTGAACACAGAATCGAATATGTGCTATGAAATTAACCAACTTAGTCAAGCGATGGTTAGGCCTACCAAGTTGTATTGAAAGGAAGGAAAGCTTGTGTTGAGATACCTCACGAGCACTTCTTCGGTATGGTTTATGGTACATATGGACAGATGGAGTGAAGATTCAAGGCTTCACTAATGTAGATTAGGCAGGGAGTCTATCCAACAGGATATGCACATCAAGAGGGATTTTGAGTATTGGGTCGACAATAGTTTCTTGGTATAGTAGGAAACAAAGATCGATTGCACTTAGTTTGGCATAGACAAAGTACATGGCTATGACTTAGGTAGCATGCAAGGCCATTTGGATGAGGAAGATTGTGGATGGTTTGTTTGGTTAGCATATGGATCCAACTGTGATTTACTGTCTTAATCATATTTATCTCAAACTCTCTGAAAATCCAATTTTTCATGATAAGTCCAAGCATATTGATATCTAATATCATCATCTCAAAGATTGTGCATTGAGGTGGATTATTTTGTTAGAGTACATTCCCACGGAGGAGCAAGATTATGACATTTTGACAAAGGAATTATCAAGATGTAAATTCGATTTTCATAAAGACATGATTAGGGTAGTCAATAATCCCTTTTTTTTAGAGGGAGTGTTGAGAAATAGCAACACGAAATTCCATTTTAATTTGTCTTTGAATAAAACTAAGAATTAAAATTGAATTATATTCTCATAGCAACTTGTAGATAGTTAATTAAGATTAATTAACTTAATTAGCTTAGTAATTTCAAGTTGGAAGTCTTTATGTAGTCATGTATATGTTCACCCTAAGTTTCAGGGGTCCAGTATAAGTTTAAATTAGGTTGGAAATTAGATCACTGAATTTATTGAGTTAAGTTATGTTAAATTAGTTTTAAATTGTTTTTGGAACTAATAGAGGACTAATAGTCAATTAGTGAACTAATGCATCCACTATTTCTACTCTAGTTAACTAAATATTCCATCAGAGAAGCTCATGCATGTTAGTTCTAAGAAAGACCTAGTGGAGACGAGAGTGTAGGGACAATGTACTATGAGTGGTATTATCTAGTGGATTGTAAATATTATGCATGCATCAAAGATTGATCATATGTTTGGATTGCACATTTTTTGAAGCATGAATTCCCTTTAAATAAATACTTTTCATCCTAGGAATTACCCAAGAGATTAGGGGATTCAAGCACTATTGAATAGGCTAAGGATTTGGATTAAGCTAGCTTTGAGGCTGAGAGAGTTGAGCCTATTTGTGAGGAATTGTTCTAGTGAGAACAAGATTTGTATCTTCACTCATATTTCTGATATATGCAATACAGACACTGGGGTTTTGAGCAATGGCTTTCCCGAGATACATCCTGTGTTATGTGCCATTGATTTTTCTTCTTCTTGTTCTTATTGTTTTCATCAATCTATTGTCTTCCTCTTGTTGAAAGTAGAAGTAGATCCTTGTCATGTGATTTAGTAAATTGCATGAGCTTATGATTATACATGATTTTCTATATTTTGTTCATGTGGACCTAGCCAAACCCACTTGGCTTATCCATTATCATCATCTACCCTTTAATGCAATTTATTCCATGCACATAATTTAATCATGGTTTTGAACTTCTAGTTTGGTTTTATTCAACTCTTCTCCATGAGCTTCTTTGTTTCCCTTTCCAACACCCAACAAACCAAATCAATACCAAATGAAGAAGCAAAGAAACATGGAAAGAAAACGAAAACAACAACAACACACGACAAACAACATAAAGAATGACTATACTCAAAGTCAAGAAAACAAAAACATGTATCCAACAAGAGCAAAAAAATTGGAAACATCCCCTTTGCATCATTCATTACTAAATTAATTCATGCATGAGCTCTAACATCTCAATTCACAACAAAATAGATCTCTTGAATTCAAGTGTTCAACATTTCAAGTACTATTAGACATTTCTGGCACACCAGCATTCTATATTTGCTTTAACAAGAGCACTAGCATATGCAACAAATTTTAATCAAAGCCCTTCCCAAGGTCTATAGGAACCTTAAGATTCCAAAAAAAAATTCTATATAGTTCATGAGGAACTTTTCAATATTTCAAAGAGCTCATAGGAATGCTTCATCATTTCTCTTTCATATTGTTGCTTGTTCATTCGTGTGTATGGAGTTTACATGAGCTATTATTGTTTTATAATTTATTAGGTAACTCACACATTATCTTTTCTCCTCCTCAACCCCAACATGTCAATGTCCTCTTCTTCTTCCCAAACTTTCATAAGTTTCTCTCTAATCATGTCATCGTGACACCCTTCCATATTTCTTGTCGTTAATAAATGTTGTGACAACCCTTGCATGTAGGATAGGTTTTGAATCAACATAATGTTCAACTTTTCATATTATCCTTGTTTTTAAATGACTCTTTAATTCTCTACCTTGCAACTCTTCAACTCAACTTTCAAGCTCCTGAGAGTATCTATTCCATTAGGGTAACCTTCCTTTTTTTTTCTCATGATGGACTTGGTCCATATAGTGTTGTACCATAATGCTATTCGTTCGTCTATTTATTTTTGAAAATTGTATCTTCTTATGTGTGAAATCATAATATATTAAATATTAAATTACTTTTTCTTCTTCTATGGTGGTTCTTAACAAATTCCCTTTCTAATAGAATGGCATGCAATTATAGTGTTTATTACTTTTTCTCATTATTCACAACACCACACACACACGCGCGCACACACACATCACACACAGATATAAATATATATATATATATATATTAATATATATATATATATATATATATATGCCGCCAATCACAATTTTAGTTAAGGGGAATTATTTCTTATGTCATTTTCACAACTAGCACAACATTGTCCATTTTGTGCATGTGGACCCAACAAGGCCCCCTTAACTGATTTGTTATCCTCATCTTCCCTCTAATGAAATTTATCACACGATAAAAGATTAACTAGGGCCTTGAAATTATAGTTGGATTTATTCATCTCTTCTCCATGAGCTTCTTTCCTTCCCTTTCCCACACCCAACAAACCAAAGAAAGGCCAAATGAAGAAGGAAAGAAAAATGAAAACAATAACAATACATGGCAAACAACACAAAGCATGGCCATGCTCAAACTCAACAAAATAAAAACATGTATCCAACGACAACAAACAAATAATTTCAAAACATCCCATCTACATATCATTCATTAGTAAACTAATTCGTGCATGAGCCCTAACATCTCAATTCACAACAAATTCAATCTCTTGAATTCTTGCATTCAACATGTCAATTCTTATTAGATATTTGTTACACGCCAACATTTTGTATTTACTTCAACAAGAGCACTAGAACATGCACCAAATTTTAATCAAAGTCATTCACAAGGTCTATAACAACCTTAGGATTCTGAAGAAATATTTATATATAGCTCAAAAAAACTTTCCAATATTTGAAAGAGCTTGTAGGAATGTTCCCTCATCTCTCTTCTACATTGTTGGTTGTTGGTTCATGTGTTTGGAGTTTAAATGAAGCTATTTTTTTTGTCGTTTGCTAGGGTACTCACAGATAACATAGTTACCAACTTAATGAGATTTGCATAGATTTCTCAAATTTTTAAAGGTTGCATCAAATGATGATTTTCATGTTGATTTAGAAAATTGTTAATGCCACATCAACCTTTTTCTTAAAGAAGCATATTTTTTACACTTTAAAATTTCTTTTGTATTAAATATGGACATTTTTTTAAAAATGTTGGTGATTTTCATGTCGATTTTGAAAAGTCTTGATGTAGGATTGTTCTTTTTTTTTTTGGTGGGGGGCATATTTTTGAGATTTAAAATTTTCATATGTATTAAGTATGGATTTTTTTTTAATTGTTGTCAACTTTCATATTGATTTTAAAAAGTGTTGATGCAACATTAAACTTTTTTTGGGGGCATATATTTGACAGTTAAATTTTCCTATGTCTTAAGTATACACTTTTCTTTCTAAAATGTTTGTTATTTAACGCATTTTTCAAGTGTGTGTTTTTTCCTTTCATCGGATTTTGTTTTTAAAGTGGTTTCTAAAAGTTTGAGTTTTTATTTTCCTTCTTTGCAAATAAGCAATTTTGTAATGAAAATTTCACAATTTATTTTTGCAAAGTTTAAACAAAATAATAATAAAATTATTTTTTTGAAGCTAGAATGTTAAATATGTCTATATATGGCTAATTAATACTGCAAAGTTGAAAAATATGCATGATTTTCATATATGTGTGTATACACACACACACACACACACACACACACACACACACACACACATTAAAAAATACACATTTAGGACCATTTAAATAAAAATGACATATCAAATAAAAGAATTTAATGAAAAATTTTATCGAAAAAGTTGACAATTTAGTAAATTTTATAAAAAAAAATATGAACTTTATGCTAAAAATTAATAATAATTCAAGTGTTATTTTTTGAAAAATATTGGTTGAACAACAATATCGGGCAGATCTGCTTATAATCCATTTTTAGAAAAATGTTTAAAAAAAAAATGAAATAACATTATAATAAAACAAAGAATAACAAAATTCAAAAATAACAACCAAAAAAATGTTTATCTAAAATAAATAAATTATTATATATATAAAACAAAATATTTAATAAAATAGAAAAAATATAAAAAATATAAAAAAAACATTATAAACTAGTTAAAAGAAATTCTATATTTATGGGTTCTATGATCCATAATTAATTAAGCAAAGTCTTTTGGTAAATCACATAAAAGTAATTTTATTATTTTATTTAATAAATGATCTTCTCCTAGCAATTAGGGTCTTTGAGTTGTTTTTATAATTTTTTTAATGGCTCCTTGTTTAAAGTTTTGACTTTTCATCCTTCTTTTTAATAAATTAAATTTGAAATTATTATTTTTCAAAACTAACGCGTTTAATGTGTTGTTACCTATAATAATTTTTAGTAAACTAATAAACTAATATCATTATTTAAATACTATTCTTCAAAAACTAGTCCTTTAATATAGTCGTTACTTAATAATATTTATTTTTAATATTAGTATATTAATATCATAATTTAAATATAAGTGTTCAAATAAATATGTTACTTAAAATTATGTCTCTACATTGCTCTCTATTTAAACCTTTGCCATGGTCTGCCTCTTGATCTCGTCATGATGAATCATACTTGTTGGTTCGAAACATGTTGGCCAAAAATTTCTCTTATGTGATTTCCACTTTAAGACTTTACTTAATTGAGTTAAAAGAAAGTTAAAATTAAAACAAAATATTTTAAAAATCGAAAAAAGAAATGTTATTAAAAAATAAAAAGAATAGAAAAAACAAAAATTCTATTCTAAACCAATTGTAAAATAATAATAATTAAAATTAGAAAAATAAAACCTAAATTAAAATATACATAATTTTTTAAATAATATTTATAAAAATAAATAATAATAATAAATATATATGAATATATGGATTTAGAAAAATTAATAAACAAAACATATCATAAATTAACTTTAAAAAATAGTATAAAAAAATTGTAAAAAAAATAATTTGAGTCTAGGGAGACTATGCTTAACAACAATCTTGCAATCAACGCCTAAAGTTGTGAACCAAAAACTCTATGTGTTCAAGGTAGGGTTCATATTGAGCATTGGCTCCCCAAGTGTAGCTAGAGCAAGTGTCTATCCAATTGAGAATCAAAGAGAAAGTGTGAGAAAGTGTGGTAGAGAATAGATTGGGCAGCCAAGGTTGTAAGTCCTCTGGCAAATTGTAAGGGCCATGAACATTGAAGATCTAGCCACAAAGAAAGGTTGTAAGTAATTATGTGCATTTGTTAATGTAAATAGTGTGTTTTCATAATTGTGGGTTCAATTCATTAAGTGGTGGAATACTTTTGAAACTAGATTTTAAGTTGAATACACATTTCATAGAATTTGGTTGTAAAGACATCAGTGCGAATGACTGTTTGTTTATATGAAATTGTGTAAAATCATGGAGTTAAATCCAAATTTGTAATTTCCATATTGGAGATCTTGGGTATTGCAGGCTTGGTTTGCATCAAGTGATAGGTTGTGCAGGCCTGTAGAGAATTCAAACCATCCAACAGCTGAATCGCTATGTGATGTGAGCAAACAGAGCATTCAGCGAATTCCAATCCATATTAAAGCCAACATATTATCCCTGATAAATGTTAAAAGCTTTGAAATATCTAGAAAATACATATGCACACAAATCACTAAAATAATTAATTAAGAAATAAATTATTTACAAGAGAAATCATGGTCTATTCATGGCCTCTTATTCTTCATACTCACTCATTCTCTCTCACTCTGATTTTCAATGCCTTTGAGGCTACATAATTTATAAAACTTAGCATGATCTACAATCACTCAACTAAAAGCTCTAAGATTCTACATGCAATGCATACATATGGAAAAAAGCATCTCCTCAGCTTTATTCCATCTTTTTCCCTGTTCTAAAATAGAAAATCTTTCCTTATCACTTCAAGTTCCACATCCATTGCTTTTACGCCTAAAATCTCTCCTAGTTTTATTTATTTATTTTGAGAATATCTACTTAAAAGCCTAAATATTAAACTGACTTGGAATTTAGGAAACTAATTCCACAAATGCATGACCCCCTATGTCTATTATTTACAATAATTTCCCTTTGGATAAAACAGCTGCCCACAACAAGGAATTTACAGCCGGAAAGAATTCTAGACAAGCAGGTGCACAAGAAGACAAGGAGACGGGAATACTTCCAGTATCTGGTCAAATGGAAAGGACACCCAATCACTGAAGCTACTTGGGTTACAGAAGATGTTCTACAGAAACTGGGCAAATCTGTAGACCAGCTCATGGACAGGAGCCCATGAAGATTTTTGTCCTCAAGAGTCTGATGCAGGAGCATTTGATTCAGAGGAAAAATATTATGATTTATTCCACAAAATCAAAAAAAAATCTACAGGCAAGGAGTGGGATCCTTAGCCTGCTGTTTCTATGTCTTTTTAATTAAATTTAGAAAATAGATAAGGAATAAAACATGCCATCTTTTCTAGATAGAATAAGGCATGCTAGATCAGTGTTATGGAAAAAACAGAGAAAAGCTAAGTTACTATGTGTTGCTACTTTCTATATCTGACTGCTTTTGTAATAAGGTAGCTATGGACAAGAAGGAAAAGGATGTAAAAACTTAGCCGCCAAGTAGGAAAGATTTCCTTTCATGTAAAAGTCTAGAATTAGGAATTTGTTTATGCATGAACAATAAGAAGAATGAATGTATTTTCGCAACTCTCCAAGGAGAAAAAACAGTGTGTCTTAGATTGAAAATGGGAACGCGCATCTGTGGAGGGGATTTATTTTGACTATGTAATAAGGAAGAGAGACATCTTCTGCGTTGTTCATAATTTTATGGTTTAATACAAAGATTTGGATGTGCTTTAAAACTGCGGTGTGTATACTGTCCGTTATAATGTATGTATGCCTGTAGAATTCGACTGGAATGTTGTGGCATTTCCATTGGGACGTTGTGGCAATTAACGTGTATCGTGGCAGTTAAAACAACCCATATACAGTGCGCTGTCCACCAAAATTTCAATACCCTGCCACTATAATTTCAATACAATGTTGATTTGGTAATGTTACATAGTGTGAGTGTGGTGTTTATTAAAACGTTGTGTGCTGTACGCATAAGTCATATATGGTGTATTGTATAAGTTACAGAAACATTGATAATGCTGTGCGTTCACCGCTTATATGGTGTGTTGTTATAATGTTCAAATGTGTGTGCCTTCAAGAGTTCTGTGTGCACAATTCTATATACCTTGTTTTCATCCATGAAAACGGTGAGTAGATATTCAATTGCAGCAAGGAGGAAGTATTATTAGTTTGTGACAACAATTACAAGGCTTCCATTATTGCACGAGTTGTAGATTTAATGACTGATGACCTCAGTGAATTGACAAGAGACCGAACAGGAGACATAGAAGATATTGCAATCAAACTAGGAAGATTGTCATTAGAACCAACAAGTAGTCCATCATTAGTGGTATAAATATGGAATAAAAATGGGGGTGTGATTATTTTAAATATTTTGTTATTTTTAATAAAATAGGGAGTCTTTTAGGCATAAAAGCAATAGATGTGGATAAGGAAGGCTTTTCTATTTTAGAACGGGGAAAAAGATGGGAAAAAGCCTCAAGATGCTTTTGCCATATGTATGCATTGCATGTAGACACTTAGAGCTTTTAGTTGAGTGATTCTAGATCATTCTTAGTTTTATAAATTAGGAATCCTCAAAGACATTGAGGATCAGAGAGATCAGAGAGAGGGAGTGAGAGTGAGGATGAAGAATGAGAGGCCATGTAGGCCATGATTTCTCTTTTAAATATTTTATTTCTTAATTAATTAATTCAATGATTTTGTGTGCATATGTATTGTCTGGAATCTCAGAAATTATATGGTTTGATTTATGGATTGGAGTATATTTTTCTATAATTGAGTTTTGTATTCTTGAGGCGTGGCTTACAGTTAAATGCAGATAACAATCTGGCCAAGAGCTCCAAACAAAATACGGTGGCTATTGAATAAAATGCGTGGTAAATAGAAGGCGACTAAGGAATTAATTTGTGTTGTGTTGAATTGCAGAGATATAGTGTGAAAAACATTTTTATATGAAGTGAAGTTATAGCGTTAAATGCTGAGATGCATGTTTATAAGCACATTGGTGAAAGATTCTGGGCTTTTCAGGGTTGACCTTGCATCAGGTGGTATCAGAGCTAGAATGCTCAGCTGAAGATGTTTTTTTATTTTTTAAGAACTGAAGTGTGATGAATGCTTTTTAAATCTGATATGCAAACTACACAAGTGAACAGGATTGCAGAAGTGGGAAGAAGACAAGATCAGGCAAGATCTTAAGAGGTGAGATTATTTTTCTGATTTGAAATTTGTAAATGAAGTTTATGGTTGCAGAGAAGGTGGAAGTGAACCTGGCATTCAGCTGAAGGTTGGATAAGGAGGACAAGTGCAGTGTCCTGAAGAAGAAGGTGAGTTGAGGAGATAGCCTAGAGAGAGCAAAGGAGTGCTCAAGAGATTCCAGAAGGAGTGAACCAGTACTTACCAAAAGACCAGATCCGGAGGGAAGGATTGGTGAGGTAAGTTGCAGCAAAGGAGATTGTTGTTGCAGAGGCTAGTACAACTCATGGCGAGTGAGAAACTCATGAGGAAGTAGTCTGCCAGAGGCAGAAGGATTTTTTCTAGAGGAGAAAGAGGTTCAGAGAAATGCCACAGAGATGAGATGACTACAGGAGTTTGAGAAAGAAAGATTGCATAAATGAAGGCACAGTTCCAGGTACTAGAAGAATGGCTGCAAGAGCAGGAAAGTCGGAAAGGAAAATGGATCTTTCCACTGAAAGGAAAGAGAGTGATTTGGCGACAATTGCAGAGGAAGTTGAGGCAAATTCTGATTGCCTTGTTGAAAAAGGGACTTAGAGTTCTTGCGCCAGAGTTGAAGTTTGAAAATCCCACATGCAGATATATTAAAAGGAAAATGTTGAAGGAAGCAGTCAAGACTGAAAAGTCTTGTGATTTAAAAACTAATGAATTGTGTGTGTTTGCAGGTACAGAACAGGGAGATGAACAAGCTTTAGAATTTGTCCAAGAAGAGTTAAATCTGAAGGCTGTTCCGATCAATGAGGAGAAAATGAAGACGAAAGAGTCTAATCAGAATGTTGGACCAGCTGATGATTGCTCAAGGGTTGTTCAAGGTATAAAAGGTTATTTGATGTTTCCAAGATCTACTCCTAATGAAGTTGTTGAATTGTATAGAAAACTAGATCTCCATAGAAGAGAGTTGGAGAGACAGAGGACTTATGCGCTGAAATATTTGCTGGAGACATCTGAACCAGAGGAAAAAGTTGCAGATGAAGTTGAAGATGAAATTGCAGATGATGAGCCAAAGCATGTTGCAGAGGGACAGGAAGTTTGGAAGGTAGCAACATCTATGGCGAAAGTAGCAGCAACATCCATAGTGACAGCTGAGACAACAGTGATAGCAGTAGAAGAGGCACTGAAGCCTTATGATTTTTATTCTAACAATTGTTTTGTGAGTACAGGTCTTACTGAAGAAGCTGGAGAAAGTCTGCTAGACAAAGAAATTAAAATGATGATGTGGAGGATGATGAAGGAGTCCTGGAAGAGACCAGCACCAGTGAAGAAAAAGAGGAGAAGCAGCAAAAAGAAGACAACAGAAGATTACAAGAGTGCAGCCAGTGGAGCGATGCAGAATCAGGTGTGGAGACCTGGAGAAGAACAACAGAGAAAAGCAGTGGCAAATGATGACTTGCAGCACAAGGTGTGGGATCCAGGCATACACAGATCTGAACACATGATCAGAAGATCATGATTAATTTTAAGGTTGGGTGTATGATGCAGGAGCATCAAGACCCTCTTCATATGTAAATATGGAATAAAAAGGGGGGTGTGATTATTTTAAATATTTTGTTATTTTTAATAAAATAGGGAGTGTTTTAGGCATAAAAGCAATAGATGTGGATAAGGAAGGCTTTTCAATTTTAGAATAGGGAAAAAGATGGGAAAAAGCCTCAAGATGCTTTTGCCATATGTATGCATTGTATGTAAACACTTAGAGATTTTAGTTGAGTGATTCTAGATCATGCTTAGTTTTATAAATTAGGAATCCTCAAAGACATTGAGGATCAAAGAGATCAGAGAGAGGGAGTGAGAGTGAGGATGAAGAATGAGAGGCCATGTAGGCCATGATTTCTCTTGTAAATATTTTATTTCTTAATTAATTAATTCAGTTATTTTGTGTGCATATGTATTGTCTGGAATCTCAAAAATTATGTGGTTCGATTTATGGAATGGAGTATATTTTTCTATAATTCAGTTTTGTATTGTTGAGGCGTGGTTTATAGTTAAATGCAGATAACAATCTGGCCAAGAGCTCCCAACAAAATACGATGGCTATTGAATAAAACGCATGGTAAATAGAAGGCGACTAAGGAATTAATTTGTGTTGTGTTGAATTGCAGAGATATAGTGTGAAAAACATTTTTATATGAAGTGAAGTTATAGCGTTAAATGCTGAGATGCATGTTTATAAGCACATTGGTGAAAGATTCTGGGTTTTGCAGGGTTGACCTTGCATCAGTGTTCAAGGTAGGGTTCATATTGAGCATTGGCTCCCCAAGTGTAGCTAGAGCAAGTGTCTCTCCAACCACCATGTCGATGGCACTTTGGTGCTAGTTGAGCAAGGGGCCGATTATCGTAATTGACCACGCCCAAGAGTTAGTCGATTCCGAAAATCGACCCCTTCCCCACTGTGAGTGGAGACAAGGTCAATATCAAAAACAATCCCACTCTTTTTTTTCATATATATATATATATTCTTTAAATGTCTTTTTATTTAAAAATAAATCATTCGTTTTATATATTTATATTTATATATTTTTGATTTTTTTATTTATTTAATTTATTTTTTACTAAATATTATTTTTTATTTTAATTAAGTTATTTATTTATTAAATCTTTAATTTTTATAAATTATTTATTTTAGTTAGTTTCATGTTTTATTATATTTGTTTTAGTTTGTTTCATGTTTTATAAATTTTTTAAGATTATTATTTTTTTTTTCCTTTTATCCCCTCTCTTGTATGGGTTATTTTTGGTTTCTTTATAATAATTTTTATGCCTGAATTTCTTAGTATCTTTATGTTTCATTTTTAAACTACTTTTTTTATTCCATTTAAACAAAAATAAACTGTTTTTATTTATTTTTATGTTTTATGTTTTATTTTTATTTTATTTTCTATTTTTTGACTACAAGCTTTTGTAATCCATAGTATATGTAAAGAGAAATTTCATGAAAATCACATTGAAATCCCCATAGATGAAGCCATGAAAGTGGCCCATAAATTCACAAATTGTGACCAGGCTAAGTTAATTAAAATCTTTCTCAAATCAACCTTTTTTAGTTTTAAAGATGAAATTTATGAAAAAACTTGCGGTGTAGCTATGGGATATCCTCTATCTCCTATCATTTCCAATCATTTTATGGAATATATTGAAACCAAAGCCATTGAATCCTCCCAATTAATGCCTAAACTTTGGAAAAGATTTGTTGATGAAACTTTTATTATTTGGCCTCATGGAAAAGAAAATTTGAACATTTTCTTGCAACACCTCACAGTCTCTCTAATTATATTAGGTTTACCATAAAAATGGAGGAAAATGGCATACTTTCATTTCTTTAAATCCTAATCAATAGAAACAAAGATGCTCTCATATCTCACCAGGTCTATTGTAAGAAAACCCACACTGAACAATACCTTCATGCCAACTCTCACCATCATCCATCTCAAAAAATGGGGTTCTCAACACTCTAGCAATAAGGAGACTGAAAATCTTAGATCATGATCATTTTGAAAGAGAGAAAAGTCATCTTATGGATGTATTTGAAAAGAATGGATACACAAAACACCAAGGGATCAAAGCTTTCAAGAATGTAGAGAATCCTAAAAGAAAACAACCATTGGATGATGTCGTGGGTAAGGTTCACCTCCCCTACATATTAGGCACCAATGACAAAATTTCTTATATCTTAAAAAAGAACAATATTAGAACCACTTTCAAACCCATGAACACCATTAGGAGATGCCTAAAATTGGTCCAAGATCCAATTTATCCTAAATTCCACAAAGGAGTTTATATGGTTCCTTGTTCATGTGGAAAGCCTACATTGGAGAGATCGATTGATCTATCTCTATCTAAACTAGGATTCAAAAACATGTCCTTGACATAAAGCGCAACCATTTTAAAACCTCAACTCTCGTAGAGCATTCTAGTAAAATCAAACATCATACTTGTCTTGAAAACTCTTGTTTTGTGGACAAAATTGTTTATTATTGCCACAGAAAATTTAGAGAAGTTATAGAAATAGGTAAACACCCTAAGAACCTCAACCGATATGATGGTTGGAAAATAAGCGACAATTGGATTCCTACTTTAACCTCCTAATCCGCCTTCTCCTAACACCTTCCTTCCTTCTTTTCACTTAATTAGACATCTCCATTCTAACCATTCTTACTCTAAGTCAATGCCTTCCATTTTTTGAAATAATTACTAATGCTAATTTTAATTTTAATTTTAATTTAAAATTTAATTCAATTTAATTTAATTTGATTCTTCCACCGGCTCTCACAGTTGGGCATATCACACTTTCAACGGCTTTTTAAGGAACCTCATGTTTCAAACCTGGCTGAGATCATTCTAGTAGCAGGGCATTTTTCATGATTTGTTAACCAGGAGACAGCCGGTGAGATCACTTGACCTATCACCAGAGATGAACTTGAAGGGACTTTAAAATGGTTCTAGAAAGATAAAAGCCCTAGGCCGGATGGTTGGCCTATTGAATTTTACCTTACGTTCTTTGAAATAATCATGAACAACCTTCTCAATGTAGTCGAAGAGTGCAGGACATCTCGAAGAATGTATGAAGCGATCAATACCACTTTCATTGTTCTCATCCAGAAATCGGACTCCCCTGCATCTTTCAATGATTTCCGCCCCATCTCACTCTGTAACACAACATACAGAATCATTGCTAAGATCATTACAAATCGGCTTCGTCCCATCCTATCCCACCACATCTCCCTTGAGAAGTTTGCATTCCTCCATAACAAGAAGATCCATGAAGCCATAGGCACAACCCAGGAAACCATACACTCTGTCAAATCTAAGAATCTAAAAAGCATAATTCTCAAGATTGATCTTGCCAAGGCCTTTGACTGAGTAAGCTGGCTCTTCATAAAGATGGTCCTAATCCACTTAGGATTCCCTATAGCTTTCACTAACTAGATTATCTATTGCATAAACTCAACCTCCTTTAGTACTTTTATTAATGGCTCAACATCCCATTTCTTTCATGCATAATGAGGGCTGAGACAAGGGTGTCCTCTATCACCTCTACTGTTCCTTTTAGTGATGGAAGGTCTCAGTAGGCTCATTGCCTCTGCAAAAAGGGAGGGCAGACTAAAATGCCTGAGAATGAACGAGCTCTGTCACCTCACACACCTGCTCTTTGTTGATGATGTCTTGATCTTCATAGACTGTAGCATTAGGGACTTGGCCTCCTTCTATGAGATTCTCACCCTCTTTGAAAAAGCTATAGGCATGGCTGCAAATCAAACAAAATCTATGATTACTCTAACCCATTCTACCCCACAAGAGGTTAGAGTTTCCCAAATGTACTTTCATTACATTCCTCACAACCTCTCGGATGGTCTCAAATACTTGGCTTTCCGGATAAAACCCCACAGCTATCAAATTGTCGTCTAGATCTGGTTAGTGATAAAATTGGAGAAGAGGTTGAAAATTTGGAATCATAGATTACTCTCTAGAGTAGGGAGACTTGTCTTGATTAAATCTGTTCTGGAAGTTGCCTTGGTATATTGGATGTCTCTCGCTTGGATCCCTTGAGGAATCCTCAGTCGCATACAAGAGATATGTTGTCAATATCTATGGAATGGCCACAAGGAAGGTAAAACATTTCCTTGGGTAAGCTGGAAGAATATTGCCCTGCCAAAGAAATGAGGGGATGGGGGTTAAAATATCTGTCTAATTTTTCTCAAGCTCTTCCAACCAAGATGAGCTAGTCTCTTCTCACTGCAAAAAACCTCTGGACGACTGTGACATACCACAAATACATTTGGCCTCAGCAAATTCTAGACTTGGTCCATCATCAAAACTGGCCTCGTGGGAGCATATCCATTGTATAGAAAGAAATATTACAAAAAATGCCTTTTATCAGAGCCGGATTGGCATGGTGCATCAACAATGGTTCCTCTGTGCAGCTTGGCACTGATCCTTGGATAGGTGGGGGTAGCAAATACCTCCTGCCCCCGGACCTCTTACAACATCTTAATCACCAGAATATCATGATGATCGCTCAAATTTTCCATCAAGAGCACAACTCCACTTCTAGTCAGCGATGGCAATATGTTCAAAAACTTCACATTCCTGTAGAGTGGCAGCACACATTGGATTTATTTCTTGGGGCTCTGTCCAAATCACATATAACCCTTAATTAGGACCCTGATGTTTTAGTATGGACACCAGCTGACCATGGGAAATACAGTCCCAAACTGGAATATATCCATCTTCTACAATCTCGTAAGCCTAACCATACTAATGAATGGTGGTAGCAATTATGGAGGCTGAAAACACCTGCATAGGCCCATCTCTTCATGTGGTGCATATTAAGTAACAAAACTCCCATGAGAGAAGTGATTATGTGCAGATCCATATTCAGGCCCAATTGGTGTAAGCTTTGTAAACAATCAACTGAAACAAATGAGCACTAGTTCTTTCTTTGCCCTTTCGCCACTCAATTCTGGCAAGTTGTAACACAAAAAATCTCAATAAGAAATCAATGGCAAGCTTCTACAATTCTTGAAGCTTGGAACAAATGGATTATAGTGCACTACAGACAAAAATCTCAATGTTTACCTCTAATTATTTGCTAGACCCTATGACTCGCTCGAAACCGCCTTATATTTCTAATGAGTCCATTTTTTGGCATCTTCTCATCGCCAAGGCAGTGGCAATCTTCCACGACATCCTTGACGAGGAACCATCACACGCCCGTAAAATCTCGGGACCTCGCAACATTGAAAAATCTCGGCTGTGGGCCTTTTTCGACGGGGCTGTTCAGCCTCCAGGGTAGTTGGGGGGGAGGGGCGGGGGTTCTATTTATACCTCTCGGATCAGCATTACTACAAATCCAAATTAGGACTCAGGGAAGGAACCAACAACTACGTTGAACTTATCACTCTTAGACATTTGCTCCACTTTGCACTTGCACATAAATTGCACCTCCTTATAGATCTTCGAAGACTCACAAATTATCATCAGTTGGTTCAATTCAAAAAATCCCTATCATGCTATATCTCTTCAAAACATTTTGAATGAAGTATTCAATCTCAAAGTAGGATTTAATATAGTCTCTTGTCAACATATATACACTGAACACAATGAGGATGCTGACAAGCTTTCCAAGGAGGACTCGCTACTTCCCTGAGGCTTGTGGATAATCGTTGAGCAGCAGGACTCAGAGGTCTGTCAATATCATCACAAGCCATATATAGACCAGGATTACTATAGGGTGGGAAGACCCTAAGTTATATCAGCTTTATTGTGTTATTTTTTGAGTAAATGCATAGACACCAATATGTATATATTTATATTTTCTACTAAAAAGAGAGACAATGTTCTTTTTTATTGGAAATGGGGAGGCCATATTTTTGTTACAACTACTTATTGTACAAAGGGCTATATGATAAAGAGATATAGCATATGCCAACAAGAATCTACTACATGTAATTTTTCCTCATAATGAAAGATTACGATTTTTTCTTTGGAAAAAAATTAATTTAATTCTAATTAAAATCAATATTATTAATTTTAATAATTCTTAATAACTACTAAACATTATTAATTTATTTCATATTACTTTAAACATAATATTCTCTCTCCTTTTGTGAAGTCATGATGGCTACCCCTCATTCCCCTTCTATCACATTCTCATACCTTTATTTATATACTCTATTGAGATATTTATTATACACACATTGATCTATTATGATGATGAGCCACTCAGAATGGTTCAAAATCTAGATTCAAAGAATGTTAATAAGATGAATCTCAAAGATAACTCTACACATAATATAAATCAGAGAAACCTCAAAGCAATAACATTAAAATTCTTAAAGTCAATGTGTTTCAAACCACTTAGTGTAGTTTATCATCGAGATTTAGAGCGGTTTTGTTTCTGCAAAATTATTAAATGCTTAGCCAAACTTTGGAAATATTTAATAAAAGTAACTTATGAATCCATATTAGCACCTTCATGTTTAAGAATTAGCTAGATTTAAATATTTATCGCTCAACGGATCAACTTGAGAGCCTTTTGAAATGTAATTTATATAATTCCTCATAGAAAGACCAAAAGGAGTTATAGAAAAAAGGATCCCAAGAATAAAGGGTTGGTGTATTACCTTTGCAAGTTTGAATACAATAACTCTAGTTGTGTTTAATCCGTGACTGTTGCATCATCTTTATTTAATTTGTAATTTGTAAAGTTTAGTAGTCATGCTCAGAGGAAGAGCCCCTTCAACTTGGGTAGGTACTCTTGATATTTTGTGCATTAGCTTTAGTAGTGTTTCTTTTGATTTTGCAATTAGAATTTTAGAATACACTTTTTATCAACTACTATTATATATTTGAATTAACTAGGTGTATGAAGTATTAAGTTGGTCTAAAATCATAAGTTTGGTGTTTCCTTGCAATGTGAATAGTTTGCTTTTAAAGTGTATGGAACAATAACTTCTATTATGGATTTAGGGCTAGGATTTATGGGCTTACTTCCAAACTATGATGAAGTAAATTGTTGTAAGTATTTGAAAGGCAAGAACTATCCCATTCAACATAAAAGTATTTTTCTACTTTCGATCTTCATGAGGAAAATAAGCTTTCCAAACTATGATGAAGCAAGTGGTTCTAAGTATAGGTTTGAAACTCAAAACTATTATGAAGTAAAATGTTCTAAGTATTTGAACGTCAAGAACTCTCCCATCCAACATAAGAGTATTTTTCTATTTTCCATTTTCATAAGGAAACTAAGGTTCGGAATTTGGATTACTGTGACCCAATTTATTTGAATTTGCAAAAGTGAATGGGTAATTTATTTGTGTTTTTTTACAATGGATTCCTTGTCATTAATATACAAAAATTAATAATAAGTTAAGGTTTCATCACTTACATAGATCTTGCATACAACCTTTATATGAAAAGATTTACCTAGTTAGGTCACGGGTTTTCAGATCTAGGGTTTGAAGCTAGAAAGGAATAGGGTCAGGGTAGAAGAACTGTTCAGGAGGGGACAGATCCTGACCTGAAAGATGGTAAACGAGGGGTCCATAGGGACCCCCACATACAAACAGATAATCATGAATAAACAACCATCTCAGGAAGGGGTGCAGATACTAGGGCTTGAAAGGTCAAATCCAGAGGTAGGAACCAGCAAGAACATAAGTGAAAACGGGGAAAAGGTGGAGCAGCCTGCTCATAAGCTGAAAGGGAAAGAGAGTAACTGAAGAGCCAACAGTAATAGCATAGCAAAGGAAGCGTAGGCCAACCCCACACAGGAGAATAACCAAGAGAAGGAGCAAGAGAACAATGAGAACACAGCTCCGGAGAAAGAAAACGAGGCAAGGAAGAACACTCAAGAAAATCTCACTGACAAACCCACTCAGGGACCATGCAAACCAAAAGTGGCAGAAGTCCTAAGAGTGGTGCTAATGGACCCCGAAATACAAGCCTACAGAGACCACATGACTGAGCATGTAGTGATCTGCAAGTTCATGGGACTATGGCCAACGGAAAGAGCGTTATGTCAATCGATAAAACAACAGTGGAAACCCAAAGGAGATGTTAGTCTGCACCTAGGAGCAAAAGGTTTCTTCACAATTGTTTTCTCCAATCTGGAAGATAAGGACAGAGTATTTGATGGAGGTACCTACTTTTTCGCTTCATCGGGCCTCTACATGAAACCTTGGAAACCCAACTTTGTGCTAGAGAAAAGAGACCTTCACATAGGTCCCAGTCTAGATTAGCCTCTTCGCACTCCCAATAGACTATTGGGGCTATGTCGCTCTTCAACATATAGGTGACAAGTTAGGGACGTTTATCAAAGCTTCAGAGGCCACACTGCAAAGAAGATAAACTTCCTACGCTCGGATCTGTGTGAAGATGGATGTTTCAGGAGCATTGCATGAAGGTCTGTGGTTGGAATACAGAGATGAGGACTACTTCCAAGCTATTGACTATGAGCAAATTCCATTTCGTCGCAAAAAGTGCCATGAGCACAGACACTTAATTAGGGAATGTCCTTTAAATAGAGCAACGGAAACACACAAGGAGGAACAGGAAGGAAATTTCAGAGACACTTTCACTCGACCGAGAGAAAAACAAAGAGAAAACAGGAAGCGACCAAGCGAAACAAGCGCAACACAAACTAACACGGGTAATGCTTTTGAAGTATTGGAAACCGAAACAGACTTAGAGGACCATAATAAGGAGAACAAGAACAGTGAATCAAACAAAGTAGCAACAGAAGCAGTAACCAAAGGTATGGAGGAGGATAATCCAAACAGCACTAAAAAAGATCAAGAAGGCACAGAAGGAGCAGATGAGGACTCAGAAATGTTTACAAGTGACATAGGTAGTGAGGAAATGGAACTCCATGAGGTTTTAGGGCTGGAAGGAGTTAATATACCAGACATGGTGGAAGATTGGAGAAAGAAGGGGATGGAAAACATATCGAAAGAGGAAGTGAGGAAAATCAATGAAATACTCATAGCCAAGCAAAAGGCAGAAATGGAGATGCAAAACAGGAAACTGGGCATAGCAAAAGGAATGGGACTTCAAACAAAAAGTGTACTTCAAACAACCTCTGGCTCCAATCAAAGGAAGAAAAGAGGACGCAAATCCAATAATGAAGCACTACAGGAAATGGGACATTTGCTCTTAAACTCTGGTAAGATGAAAGCTCTAGAAGCCTTGTCTATTAGATCTTAAATCTTTATGTATTAAAATGAAGGTCCTCTCTTGGAATATTAGAGGACTCAATGGTCAAACAAAATAAAGTCTGTTAAAAAGGAAAGTCCAAAAGGAAAAACGGGATATTATTTTTGTGAAAGAAACTAAATGTGCGAGTAATATTATTAAAGATGTAAGAAGGAAGTTAGGTAGAAGAATCGAATATATGGAAATAGAAAATCATAGGTGGGAGGGAGGTTTAGTGACTTGGTGGAATCCTCATGTTATCAAAATCCTCTCCTCGGAGGCCACGAGACACTTCATCGCCTTAGAATTTCAAATAATAGGCAAACTTTGAAATCTACTTGTGCATTTATGTTTACGGGCCTCAAAGGTTAGAAGAAAAATTCAAGTTCCTAAGATCTCTAATGAATCTGAAGCTTAGATATCCCAGAGCGAAAATAATCATAGGGGGGGACTTCAATATGATAACCTCGCTATCAGAGAAAAAGGGAGGAATCAGGAAGCTAAACAAGGATTCTGAAGCCTTCCTAGATTTCATTGTGTCAGCTAAATTAGTAGATATTCAACCCAGGAGTGGGGCTTACACTTGGAATAACAGAAGGGGAGGGGAAAGGCAAATCGCCTCTCATCTTGACAAATTTCTTATATCTGAAAGTCTGTTGTTGGAGGGCGTAATAGTAGACTCTAACATTCTTCCCTGTGGAGGATCGGATCATTGGCCAATATCACTGATGGCTATGATACAGGGTACGCCTAGAAACAAATCTTTTAGGTTTGAGAAATTTTCGCTGGAACACCCGAACTTCATTCAGCTTGTCGAGAAGTGGTGGCAAGAACCATTGGAAATCAGATGCACCAAAATGTACAATCTTCAAGGCAAAGTGAGACACATCAAAAATAAAATCAAAGAATGGAACACAAAAGTCTTTGGAAACATATTTAAGGTAATAGCCAAGATAGAAGAGCAACTAGAAAGGATACACAAAGATTGGATTATGGGGGACAGTAACCCACACACTGCAAACAATGAAAAACTTTTAATGCAACAATGGAAAAATAGGTGCCAACAAGAAGAAATCCTTTGGAAACAAAAATCTAGGATACAATGGCTCAAGGAAGGAGAACAGAACACCAAGTTCTTTCACAGATCGGCACTGGATTATAGAGGGTTCAATAAGATCCTCAGTCTCAAAAATGGACAAGGGGATCTCATTGAGAATCATCAAGGAATTTATACCCTGCTAACTGAACATTTCAACAACATCACACAGGAACCAGAGATAGACAAAATAGAAGCCATTGCTAATCTCATCAAATCAATTCCCAAGTCAATTTTCTAATGAGCAAAACCTTGCGTTGACCAGAGAAATCTCCTTAGATGAAGTGGAGGAAGCGGTGAAGGATATTCCTAATGACAAAGCACTTGGACCTGATGGCTTCACCATCAATTTTTACAAGGCATGTTGGAAGATTGTTAAGATGGAGGTCTGGGAAGTGGTGGAGGAATCTCGTCGTTCTGCCTCGATTCTCAAATCTCTAAATTCTACCTTCCTACCTCTAATCCCCAAAGAAGAGGAAGCCATTACCCCTACAAAATTCCCACCCATTGCTTTATGTAACGTTCTGTATAAGATCATCTCTAAGGTCATAGCAAAGAGATTGAAACCCATTCTTCCAGGCCTCATTTCAGAGGAACAATTGAGTTACGTTGAAGGAAGACAAATTCTGGACAATATCCTGTTGGCACAGGAGATGATTCATACACTTCACTCCAGGAAAGTGGTAGGCATGATGATGCAGACTTATCAAAGGCTTATGACAAAGTCAACTGGAACTATTTGGAAGCTATCTTGACAGCTTTCGGGTTTGCTAATCAATGGATCAAATGGATTTTAGCCCTAATCAAATCAACCAGATTCTCCATACTAGTTAATGGAGCCCCTACCAACCAATTCTCCCTCTCTCAAGGACTTAGACAAGGATACCCCCTGTCTCCTTTCCTTTTTGTTATTCTGATGGAAGGTTTAAGCAGGCTTATACGAAGAGCTAAGGAGGAAGGAAAGATCAATGGACTGCAACCTCTGCCCTCGATTCTAGCCACCACTCATCTACAGTTTGTTGATGATACAATGCTTCATGGATCTCCAACACTTAAAGAATCCCAGGGTTATAAAAGGATCCTAAATCTTTTCAGTGAGGCCTCAGGTATGGAAATAAATCTTTCTAAATCCACTATATTCTTTTTTAATATGAATTTAGCTGTACACAAGAATCTCTCGTGCATTCTAGGCTTCCGAAGAGGCAGTCTGCCTTCAAGGTACCTAGGAGCTCCTTTAACAGATAAACCATGGCATAAATCTCATTGGGAGAAGATCTTAGCTAACATGGTGAAAAGATGTCAGCACTGGACTCATAGGGCCCTCAATTTTTCTGGTAGGCTAGTTCTTACCAAGGCGGTTCTGCAAGCTATTTCGCAATACATGCTCTCCATCATCCCGGCACCCCAAGGAGTCCTTCAACAAATGAGAGTTATATAGAGAACTTTCCTATGGACAGGAAATGCAGAGAAAAGAAAATGGGCTCTAGTAGCATGGAACAAATTATGCAAACCTAAGTACTTAGGCGGGTTAAACCTTCTAGATCCATTCACTATCAACAGAGCCTGTGGGACCAAACTATGGTGGAAATGGATGAAGGAACCTAATTTAAAGTGAACTAGACACTGGAAGGCGAAATACTCTCCAACACAAAGCATCCAAGATTTAATAGGAATGCAAGAAAGTCCAGAGGGATCCCTAATCTGGAACCTGGCAAGGAAAAATTGGGAAATTATACAGGAGAACAGCTTCTGGGAAATACACAATGGAGAAACGACCTTCTTTTAGGAGGATGCTTGGCAACAACTTCCCAAGTTAGAAAGGCCAGAGTTTGCAGAAATACAAAGAAACTTTCAAGAGCAAGGGATGCTAACGGTTCACCACTATTGGTCTCCGAATAACAGAGAATCAGATTGGAGGAGCTGGGCAATCAGTGAAACAAATAATATCGATGAGGGGAACAAAAATGCCAGCAACCTGCACAATATGTTAGATAAAAGGAAAATTAGGAAGGCAGTGGATAGCGACCAACTTAGATGGGGGAAGCAAGGCGGGGGTGACTTCACGCTCAAAGAGGCTAGAAATTGTATCGAAGACGTAGAGCAGATGGAAAAGATTTCCTGGAGCAGCAAGGTTTGGGATTCCCAACTCTGGCAAAAAATTAGAACCTTCCTCTGGCTTCTAATGCATAGGAAGACTCTGACATGGGAAAATCTCCATCAGAAAGGTTTCTACGGCCCTTCAAGGTGCCCTCTATGCAATAGGGAAGAGGTGACTATGAATCATCTCTTCAATACATGCGACTCAACAAACACTTTATGGAATTGGGTGGAAAACGTCATGCAGCAGATGGATAGAACCAGAGATTCCATCCAGGAGACCATCAAGAAATGGAGAGGTAATTTTTCCGGCAATCAAAGGGTAAACACAATTTGGAAGATAATACTAGGGTTCATAACCTGGACATTATGGAAAGAAAGAAATAGGAGGGTATTTCTTAACAAAACTAGGAACATCACCTATTCTTTCGAGATTATCAAGCAAAATATAAAACAATTGATTATGGTTAAATGCAAAACAGAACAAAACGATAAAGCTTCGAACAGTGACTTATGAATATTGAAAATCTTTAACCTAGACAGGGGAGCAGAGATTGCAGCAGTAAGTCGCCAACAGGAGCATAGAACCACTCCAAGCATCTGGAAGCGACCACCAACTGGCTTCCTCAAGCTGAACTTCGATGGTGCATCGAGAGGTAATCCTGGTCTCGCTGGCATTGGAGGCATCATAAGGAATAGTGAAGGGGAAATTATACATATCTACAGCAGAGCCTTAGGGGAAGGGATGGATAATGAGATGGAATTTACAGCAATGGAACATGGTCTAAGAATTTTGAGAAACTTACAAGCGGGAGCTGCAGTAATTGAGGGGGATTCCCATCTTTCTATCACAGCAGCCAGAAGAATGTATGTGGGAGCAAAGGCGAGTAAGGTAACGCAACACTGGCGATTGGCAAAAGTGACAGAGAACATAGCAGAACACTTAGGGTGGCTGAAAGGTTTAGTCTTTCAAGCGGTATGCCACAAGGCCAACACTGTAGCAGACCACTTGGTAAACGTCGGAATCAAGAACCCCACCAAGATTTGGGACAGCTGTTGGCAGGACATCAGCTACCCAGAATTAAGAAATAAATGTACCATGCTCTCGAGGCAAGATTTGATGAGTGAAAGGTAGGTTCGAGCGGGCAGGGTTCGACGCGAGCATAACGATATGATAATGATAATCGTGTGTGCTAATGAGAGTATTAAAGGACTGCAGGAGTATGAAGGACATATTGGATAGGAGCATTCAATGCTCAAGTAGGCAAAGGTAAAACTCAATGGAACTATGATCACGAAAGGAGATCGCCGCCATTGCCATTACGGGTGATGGGATACCTGGAGAAATATGGAAAATATCAGGAAAGGTGATCGCAGAGGTAGAGAGAAGGATCATCAATGGAATTACAATCCTTTAACAAGAAATAATGATGATCTGATAGGCAAGCAATTGGGTAGTGGCTGAATTGTTTCCAGTTTTTCTTGCAGCTCCATCTATTTAAACATCAACCCGGGCATCAGAAAGGTCGCCATTTCTTCAAGCAGCAAGCGGACTATCGTTTCCCGTATCCTCAAGGCGTAGGGCGATCAGTTAGGTGCAGGTGGGACTATGGCGAGTGAGGGGAGTAGGAATGCCTCGGAAAATCGAGAAATGAAAAGAGCTAGAGCAGTGTATGAGACTCGCACTTCTCAAAAGGAGAAGCAGAAGATTGAAGAGTTAGAGGCCATCGTTAGTGAAGAGGAGAAGAATCTGGAACCATAGGAGGTGGAAAAGGACATCGACTAGGTGCAGGACCCCGGCACAGTTACAAAGCGGGCTACACAATTTGTGAGAACTCAGACTGAAATTTGGAGAATGAAGACAATGTTGGCTAAGGCCATCAGCATGCAATGGGATTATGCCAACCAGGTGCGGCA
Organism: Pinus taeda; assembly: GCA_000404065.3. Lineage (NCBI taxonomy): Eukaryota > Viridiplantae > Streptophyta > Pinopsida > Pinales > Pinaceae > Pinus > Pinus taeda. The sequence goes on from APFE030891342.1 coordinate 340,541, forward strand.
AGCCCAACAAACAATAGCAGTCACAAATGAGGAACACATGGCCATTTTGGAAGGATTGGAATTCAAAATCAGTAGCCTCGAACAACAATTCGATACGGTCTCGAAAAAACTCTCTGTTCTCATCAGTCTACTGAGGCACACCATCAATGAGGATGCCTGAAATGCAGGGGAAACTCTAGAGGGGCTCAAAAGCGTTCACCAGAGTGCTCTTCCCTCGCCATCTCAGGAAGGCCAGGCCAAGGCGTCGACAGCGCAGGAAACCTCCAAAAACTATATAGTTCTCGACACATACTGAGTCTCAGCGGTGTGTTTTGCATGTTTTTTGGCTATTTTTCTTTATGCTCATGTCTGTGGTTTTTTGGTCGGTTTTAGTTATGGGCTCCTCTTCTACTACCCTTAGACATGTATCGAATCAAATAGAAGTAATGTTAATTTTTGATGATCCCCATTCCTCTTCCACCCTGCGTGGTGCGCTCTGGGGTTTTGTGGTAATCAATATGGCCAACAATAAGTAGAAAGAGGTCTATGTCTGCTCTCGCAGAATTTTTGTAAGCTATGGATTTTTTATCTAATATAACAAGCTGATTTACACACAATATATATATAATATATATATATATATATATAATTATATAATATATATATAATACCTAGTTAATCATGAACAGAATAATATATTAACTACTCCATAAAAATTAATAATAAGCAACACCAACAAAAATATCATTCATTAGTTTTAATTATCCAAAATAAATTCAACTAACCAAAAAATAGATATATAAATCATTTTAACTTTTTAAAATAACAAATTAATGTATAAAAATTATCAATCAATTCACGTCTATATATCTTAAAAATAATATTAAACAAAAAACAAATATCACGTAGTATTCCCTTGAAAATTTGAATAAAAGTATTTTCCATGAAATATCTTAATTCATATTAGCGGAGGAGAGTACACCCTAGCTATATAGGCGTGGGTTTATGAATATATTTGTTCGATGGGCAGAGGCTAAAAATATTTTGACATTGTTATTTATTTTAATTTATAGAATGAGGTGATAATAGTTTTCTTTAATAAGAAATA
>APFE030891342.1:342296-367651 GCA_000404065.3 Pinus taeda
TAAATTAAATATATTTTACTATACATTTTTTCAAACAAAAATATGAACTGCAAAGGCCTATAAACTACATAAACATATCTCAGAAAACAAAAAAATATTCCATAAAATTCCCTAACAAAAGATCCAAAAAAAAAACCATGATTAAATCCAATTTGCATATATATATAGATAGATAAACAACTTGCCACATTTATATGACCGTAAACAATTTGCCCCATTTATATAACTATCGTTGGACGTTAATGCATACATCAGCAACAATTGAACTACATAATGAAAATTACATGAAACTATACCTCTTTATATATATGTACATTATCTAATAGAAAAACAAAGCATGGTTATTGAGAAAATAATGATAAATGGATTAAATCATTGTAACAATATGAAAGCAACCTTGTTCAATGTATACGTACATTATCTAATTATATAATAGTGAAACAAAGCATGCTTATCCGAAGAAATAGTGATAAATGGATTAAATCATTGTAACATTATGAAAGCACCCTTGCTCACCGAATTCTATTAATAGTGAAACAAAACATCCTTTAAATGGAAAAAATAATGATAAATGGATAAAATCATTGTAATATTATGAAAGCAACCTTGTTCACCGAATTCTATTAAACTAGTTTTCTTTCCTATTTTTCGATAATATTATTTTTTATAAATTCAAAGTTATTAAATTTATTTTTTTAGGTAAGCATTTACCATTATTGGGATTGGAATGAGTGACTTATGGCAAAGAGTGTCTTAATATTGCATCCATTTATCATCCATCCAAAACTTTGTAGGCTCAAAGTTATTAAACTTAAAATTGAATATATATAATATTTAACTGTTTTGATAAATTATTTTTCCTTCTTACATATATATATAGATAGATATTTTGTTTGATTAAGAGCTTATTTTTTTAAATATAAGGAAATAGATTAACCACTCAAATCTCAATAGCATTAACAAGAGTGAAACTGCATGTAATTTTAGATGACATGATTTTCCTTAAATAACACTAATCAATTAGCATGTATTAGTGGATAACATCAAATAATAATTGTCCAAATATTCATTAAACAACTAAATTGTAATTTGATAGTGATTTTTAAAAATGAAAAATTTAAGTCATTCAATTTGAAATTTTAATTATTTAAAAGATTTAAGGATCCCAAATTCATTTAATAACGTTCAAAATACATTTAAATAAAATAATCAACAATTTTTCTCCAAATTATATTATATTATTAAATTCTATATTATATATATAAACATTCTAATATATAATAAATTTCTAATATATATAAACAAAGCATGCTTATTGGAATAAAAATTATAAATGAAATAAATCATTCTTTAAAAAAATATCGATAACAATATCAAAGCAACCCTATCCACCATATTTTGGTGAATTATTATTTTTTGATATGTCAAACACATACGAGGGCCCCTGCCAAATTTGATCATAATATGTGTCACTATCTGACTTGATAATTGTTTGTTGAGATTGACCAGACATATTTTACACCCCAAGTGAGAAAATTCCAAAGTCTTATGCGGTTGCTTGTGGAAGTATACTTTTTATGTGCCCTTCAAAAGTCATTCAGGTTCACTATGTAGTTGGTCCCCTTGATTGGAAGGTTTCTTAACATAGTAGGGCCACAATTAATAAATTTCAAAATCAAATCACAAGAGATAATCTTCTCCTTAAAGGAAAAATAAAAATCACTCTTATCAAAAGAGAAAAGCATGTCTCTCCGAAAACACATGGAAAGGGGAGGGTTTAATGGGCATCTACACAAATTCAACTATGAAATTTCTTGCTTGCGTGTGTGATAAGTATAGATCACGTGGCATGGCACTAACACATCAAATTAGTTGTCACTATTACTTGCCTTATCTCATCACACAACACATCAAATTAGTTGTCACTATTACTTGCCTTATCTCAGCACATCACTATGTCCTTCCTCTCTCCATTGTTTCCTTACATCAATTCCTCCCAATGTTTTCTAGAAGGGGATTTTCTTTTTATTACATTGCTTTTTGTTCAAAGACAATCACATTGTCATCAATATGTATTCAGGTTCATGACCCTTTCTTACTTCAGCGTTTCTCACATTCAAAATTATTTTTTTATAATGCCTATTTATTAAAAAGTAGTTTGGGTGATTATGTTTTCTAGAAGGGGATTTTCTTTTTGTTACATTGTTTTTTTGTTCAAACAACCATGTTGTTAGACAACCACATTGTCATCACTATATACTGAGGTTCATGACCCTTTCTTACTTCAACTCTTCCCCACATTCAAAATTATTTTTTTTATAATGCCTATTTATTAAAAAGTAGTTTGGGTGATTATGTTTTCTAGAAGGGGATTTTCTTTTTGTTACATTGTTTTTTGTTCAAACAACCATGTTGTTAGACAACCACATTGTCATCAATATGTACTCATGTTCATGACCCTTTCTTAGTTCAACTTTTCCCTACATTCAAAATTATTTTTTATAATGCCTATTTTAAAAAGTAGTTTGGGTGATTATATAAAGGATGGAAATAATTAAATTAGTATTAATTTTTATTTTTTTTAAATAATAACTATATTTGAATATCAATTAGTGTATAATTTTTTTTATTTAAATATAATAAATTTAACTAATATTAATAATTGAACTATTAAATTTTACATATATATATATAAGCATTTCTAAATTTTATATAAATATTTAGTTTATACTTTATTTATATACATTGACAAATACAAAAAACTTTTTTTTATAAATGTAATAAAAAAATAAAATTATAATTATATAACATCTCAACTCAAAATAATTATTATATAATATAGATTAAAATTTATTAAAATATACACACAATTATAAACTTACCATAATATAACAGAAAAACATAAAAAAATAAGAATTAATCTTACATAATAAAAGAAAACATACACAAAAAAAAGAATTATTGAGATAATGTTTGCATGAAAAGTTAATGTAATGAGTTCTATTTATCATGTAAAGGAAACCACATTTATGGATCTTGATGTGATTTCATCGAGATATCAGTGTACCTAATATATTACGCTATGTGCATTTATGTTTAATAAAACATATATATAAGAGTTAGAAGATTAACTTTTTTAATGGGTTTTAAAAGAAAATGATTATAAATTTTTAGAATGGTAGATTTGAATGGTTATATAAATTGAGTTTTTTTCCAAGAGGTTTTAAAATTGTAATTTGAAAATGCATTTCAAATAATGAAAAATTACAATTTGACTAACATTTTATTGTTTTATTATGGTGAAAGTTCTAAAAGAAAATGATTATAAATTTTTAGAATGGTAGATTTGAATTGTTATATAAATTGAGTTTTTTTCCAAGAAGTTTTAAAATTCTGAATCTCTTTATGTTGAAAATGCATTTCAAATAGTGAAAAATTACCATTTGATTAACATTTTATTTTTTTATTATTGTGAAAAAGAAAAAAGTATAGAATAAATAAACTTCTCACAGGTCAAGAAAGACACATGACACTAATATAATTAATGATGGTAAAATGAAGTTAACTATAAGTTTAGAATTCCATCAACCCCAAAATACTATGATATTTTAGGGTTTATTGATTATTAGGTTGTATTAGGTTTTGGTTCCTTATTACATCTTGTGCTCTTACAACTTATCACATACATGTATGACACTAATAAATTAAATGAAAATAAATTCACGTCAATCTAATGTTAAAAAAAATATTGCATAACTCACCAACTTTATTTTGAATTTTTGTGACAAACACTTTGATAGACATAGTATTATTTAAGGATATAAGATATTGACGATTCAATTATTTGAGCTATGTGATGATGACATTAGACATGCATATTATTGATTATTAAGATAGGTGTTACTTGATTGGTATGTTATTAGATAATGATATTTATTTTATGTTCAAATAACCTGTTGGGTATATAACTATATGATGATTAAATATTTCATTAGTTGCTAAGGAACTATCATGGTACATGGGCACCATATTGAATAAATAATTCTAGTTCCAATCATGAGTAATACAAATTTGAATTTCAATTGGCATTGATGAATACGCTTTATAAAGTATCAATGAATTGAATAGGGGATGCATGCACAAGGTTTGTGTTTGTCGAATGACTTACATATGGGTATAGAGGAATTCAGATATGCCTTAGAGGGGTAGAACAATGTTCATGATTCCACTTGCTATCGATGTAGCTGTGTCTTACTTGAAAAAATGTATGACACTTTTACCTTGAAGTTGCATGATGTTATAAGGGTTGAAATATGAACTCAATCACCCACAAAATATAACTAAGGGGCATTCATTAAGGTGAATAATGTAATTCTCAATAGTCATTAGTCTCTCAAATCTTGTGAAGACCATATACAACATGTCGATAGGGTCTTGAAACTATTGGAAGAGAAACTACCATATGAAAATCCTTCCTAGTGTGCCTTTTGGGCTCAATAAGTGGAATATTCGGGTCATATTGTATCACATGTCGGTGTCAAGGTGGATCCTCACAAAAGAAAAACTATGGGGGAATGGCCAATCCCCAATACCTTGATGAAACTCAGAGGATTCTTAGGATTAAGAGGATATTATTACCATTTTGTCAAGAATTATGGTCAAATAATATCACCTCTCACAAAATTATTGGAGAATGAAGCATTTTCTTGTACTAAAGAAGCATCCAAATAATTTGAAGAAAGTTATGTGTGCGACTCCCTTCTTGGTGACACATGACTTCATAAAAGTATTCATTGTGGAGTGTGATGCCTCAGGCTATGGTATTGGTCCAATTTTGATGCAAGAAGGAAGAGCCCTTTCCTTTTAAAGTAGTTATATTGAAGGAAAGAACTTACTCAGGCCCATCTATGAAAAATAAATGTTGGCCATATTGTATGGAGTTAATAAATGACATCCATACTTGAGAGGAAGACACTTCAAAGTAAAAATAGATCATGATAGTATGAAGTACTTCTTGGAGAAAATAATATCTATAGAATACCAAAAAAATGGGTCATGAAGATGTTGGGTTGTGGCTCTGAAATTATCTACAAAAAGGGGAAACGAAATATTTTGGTAGATTCACTCTCAAGGAAAGAGGAAGACACAAATGGTTTACTATGTGTTGTTTCCATTCCACAATCTAATTGGGTGGAAGAAGCAAGGATCAAATGGTAGCAATATGAGAAGATATGAAATATCATTCAGCAACTACAAAAGGACACTGATGTAGTAGACAAAATTATGTAGAAAAATGATTTGGTATAATATCGAGAGTGCTTATAGTTATGTAAGAATTCTCAACTAAAAGAAAGGTCATTTTATAATTACACACTTCTCTTATAGAAGGACATTTAAGGTTCTTGAAGACATACCATAGGGTCAAGAAAGATATTTTTGGGGAAGGTCTTAAAGAAGATGTGCAAAATTTTCTGGCAGAATGTGTGAGATGCCAATAAAATAAAGGAGAGATTATCAAGACCCCAAGGATATTTCAACCATTAGCCATACTAAGGAAACATTGGGAAGAAGTTTTAAATGATTTTACTACAGGTTTACCGAAATCTCGAGGAAAGAGTGTCATTATACTAGTGATAGATTAAATGACAAAGTATGTGCATTTTTTTCTCTTTCTGATCCTTTTAAAGAAAGTACTATGAAAAAAAAGCATAGAAATGTTCTAAAAACTACATGGAATACCAAAGATTATTGTAAGTGACAAAGATCAAATTTTCACTACAAATTTTTGGACTTTTTTTTTCTTGTTTGGGTACTTAATTGGCTCACAACTCATCTTAACATCCTCAATTTAATGGGAAAAATGATATTGTGAATAGATGCTTAGAAGGATATATATGTTGTTTTACATCTAATAAATAGACGTAATGGGTCAAATACTTTCCCTTGGAAGAATGGTGGTACAACACATCTATCATTCCGAATCATCAAAAAATGTCATCATTTATGGTACTTTATGGATATCATTATCCATCCATCACATCACCCGTGAAAGGAACTATAAAGGCTTAAGTAGTAGAGGATCACATACAAAACCAAAAAGAGGTTCTAAAAATATTAAAGGAAAACTTGTTTATGACACAAAATATGATTAAGAAACAAGCAAATCGACATCATAGTGAAAGGGAATTTGAAGTGGGGGATTGTGTATTTGTGAGAATAAAACCATATAATAGATGTCCCTCAAGTAAAAAAGTAAGCATAGTAAATTAACTCTAAGGTATTATGACCCCTATAAGGTGTTGCAAGGGATTGGAAGTATGGATTACAAATTAGAGCTTCCTCCATATTTATGTTTAAATCCAATCTTCCGTGTTTCTTGCTTAAACAAAGTAATTAATGAAAATAAATCAGTACAAAATATTCTACCAAAGATTAATGAATGAGGTAAAATAATACTAGAATTACGAACATTTTTGGAAATAAGGACAAAGTAGCTGAGAAATCAAACAATTATTGAGTACCTCTTCAAATGGAATAACCTACCAATGGATGAAGCAACATGGGAACATCATTTATTCATGCAGAAACACCCACAGATAGTCAAGTGTTGAGGAAAAAGTTTCTTTGAAGGGTAGGGGCATGTTAAGCCTTATACAAGCCCCATGTTAACCCAAAAAACCCTTATGAAGCCCTAGATATTAAATGATTACATTGTTATTGCTATATTGTTATATAGGCTAGAATCCCTTATGGTCCCATTTCATTATAAATTTACCCTTTGTCTTCTGTATATACACTAAGGAAACCTAGTCTTAGGATCATCAAATATTGTCTTGTACATTGTATTAATTGTAAAAGGAAGTTCCCCCCTTGAATATGATTATAGTTATTCGTTTATTATCACATTTTAGGTGCACAAATCATCACAAATGACATGGAAGTCCTTTCCACTCAATGTGATAGCCCTCTTGCTAACCCCTCTTGCAAATATTGGTATGAATTGTAAACCCACATACATTATATTAAATTATATAAGATGACTAGGATAAGAGGGAGACAAATTTAGAGTCTGTGGATTTCTTATGGAGATTGAACTTGCATTTAAACCACATGAGCAATTTTCCCCTTATATAAAAATACAAGGCAAACATTTGGACCTATGTATGAGAGACATTGCCAAATAGGAAAATGACAGAAGGGTCATGCTCGATTAATGCAGTGTATGGGTACTAAGACAAATGACAAGCTGACACCCACTGTCATTACATAGTGTGTCGGGGGGGGGAACCTAAGAAAGAGGATTGTTGGCGAGATTGTAGGGAGGAGGTTGAAAGAATGAAAGAAAAGAAAGGGAGAAAATGTTGTACAAGAGGAAAAAAGGGCCGAGAAGATTCGCATGTGAATGTGCATATGACTAGTGTGAATACCCCTTGAGCACTTCATAGTCTTTAAATCTAGCTCGATGGTGACTATCTATAAGAAATATTGTAGTGCATATTAGCCTATGGTTGGGAGGAGATTTAAAGTCTAAATATCAATTCTTAGTCATCTAAATGGAAGATAAGTTGCCTACTTGTGATATTGTCTATGAATATAACGTGAATTCTTATTGTCATTATTAAAAACTGTGTATACCGAAGACAAGGAATGATTAATCCTGTGTATTTTGATGATGAATGTTTGAACCATCATACAATTAGGGGTGATAACCATTAATGTGCTTGTAGTAACAAGAATTACTAACATGATGGAATTAACATTGGGTGCTCTTACAAGAGAATTGTTGGATTCTTGCCTAGTAGCACACAACAACCAAGATACACTTATATGGTCATGTGCCCAATAGTTGTTATTTATTTATATGAATATGAGTATCTAATCACTCATCGATGCAGGTAGTTGTTGTATTGAATATTTAAGGTCTCGAAAAAGTATCATTGTTACCTTGGATGATTAGTATTCCCTTAATAGTTGCATGACAAAGCATGTGAATGGTTACAAGTAATATATCAACGTTATTGGGTAAATGGTGCGCTTTTAATGGAAATGTTCTTATTATGTGTGTAATTCCTGCATATGGATGATTTTGATAAAATGAAGGAGCTATCAAGAGGAATATGTTTCCTTGTTGTATTTATAAGTAGATGCCTATTCAAGGATATGGTGAGATAGAGATGCACTCTCACTTGTCATCAGTTATTTCTATAATGAATGGATTATGTGTAAATGACTTTGTACTACCGAGCTAGATGTAAAGAAAGGTGTACCCTTATATGCTAAAATATATGCATATGTATATGTATGACTTTTGGAATCATGGATGTGGTTATGGTTCATATAGTGCCAAGAGTGGTTATTTTAGAGCTAGAAGGATGCCTTGAGTCCTTTATTGATTTCACTATGTCTCAAGAGGGATTGTATATATAATATATATATATATGTTAGATGAGATATAGATAGATAGATAGATAGATAGATAGATAGATAGATAGATAGATACACACACACACACACACATATATATATGAGGAGGGTTAACCTCCTCAAACTCTAAGTATTGGGAGAATTTGATAGAAGGGAAAAATACATGAAGTATTGTGATGGGTGTGTCAAGTTCCGGAGAGATAGCTTGTATTCTCTAAGTCTTGAGAAAGGGAATTCTTAATATCAAGATAGATGGGTCAATAAGGTTGAGCGTTGAGGATGTTCTTGTTTATATATATATGACGCCCTTGATGCATCCATATAAGGCCATCCTTCATAAGCTTACAAAACATATGTGTGTGTGTGTGTGTGTACATGTGGCATCGAAAGGATGAGTGCATCAAATCCTACGTCGCAAGGCTTGATGAGAGGAGAATTTCTCATCACATAATGGGTTGGTCTCCTTTATTTCCTCGTATAGGTTCATGCATTGGTAACGTGGGCCTAAAATGTGAGAGAAAGATGGGGTGATAGAGATGGAAAATTTCCCATCGTGAGAAAAATATGCCACCGTCTCATTCTCTCCCTTAAATACATGGTTCCATAAGCTTGAATGTGAGGAAAAATAGGCTAAGCAAAGATACGCAGAGGTCAATGGATGGCTCCACTAAAAATGGCTAATTCCTTATAATGATGAAACCATGTTTTATAGAGGGGGAAGGACCTAGTGGGACCCAATCCTATGGTCGATGTGATAAGGTGACATGGAACCAATGGTGACGTCGTGCCTAGGTGGCATTCCACATGGTATGTGCCAACAGTAAAAGTGGAGGGATGAGTGGCCCAAAAATGAGTGACATGTGGCAACCACATAGACAGCCGCATGGACATCATGACATCACCTTAAGCTAATGTCGCCTCGAGACCTTGGAAGGATATGGATATTGTAGTGGAGTGAGGAGAGCGAAAAATGAAGGGTGAGGCATGAATTTCCCTGGCAGTTGAAGGGAATTAGTATGTCTGAAGACCTCAAGCATGACAAGTCACGACAATGTTCAGGCTTGGTAGATGGGGTTGAGATATAGGGATCGATCTCATCAGGTGACACAAAAAAGGAATATGTCTCACCCGAAGCTATTAGATGAAATGTTAATAAATATAAGCGAAGGAGGAAGGTTGAGGTCAACATTAATCATAGCAAGAAATAGCTACATGAAAAACTAAAGGGATAGGAGTGTGCACCCTAAATGAGGATGAGATGGCATGTTCCATGGGAGGTGTGTTTGCTGAGGAGAGGTAACCATGTGGATGTCACATGGTAGTGAATTACTGACATGGTAAAGGGTTATTAACCAAATCTTCAAATGGTCATAAAGTTTGATCTGTAGATTAGATCAAGATAAAATTTACATTGTCAGAAATCTATCGTTGAGCCAGATGTGATGGTGGTATTAGTTTTTAGATTTGAATAAGTTGGAAGTTGAGGAATTTTGTGACCCCATTTCAATGATAAGTCTATGGAGGTTGGGTTAAATGAAAGTAACACCTTCCATTGGGATATTTTAAGCTGGCATCATGGAAGGGAATGTTACAGAGTGGTATCAGATAAGAAGGTTCAACATTGCACCTCTAAAGGTAAATTTTGGACTCTAAGGAAATATAATAGCATACTAAGAGTCTGGTGCAAGGTAAATATAGACAGTCCATGTTCAAAACTTGGACTAGATGGGCTCAAAGGAAAAGGTTTTGTGATAAACCTTTGGGAGCATAGTATTATATGGCTTAGTTATAGAGCGTGTATGTTTGAAGATTTCTTGCTCAAGCAAGTGAGAGTTGGTTGTAGTGTTGTGATTGATCACTATGTGCTAATTTCAAATTGTGTATTTCATGCATATCCATGATGAATTTTATAATTTTGAAATTAAAGATGATCAATAATCATGTGTTATATTTTTTCTAACTAATCCTTTAAGATTGTAAATGTTGTGATGCTAGTCTCAGTAAAGAGGCCGAATTCTAATTGGTAGTTCTAGCCTCGATAAAGAGGCTGAACATAATTAATGATGTTGGTCATGGTAAGGAGACTGATTTCTATTAATGACGTTGATCTTGGTGAATAATTTTATTTTTCATTATGGTGGTTGGCCTTGGTAAAGAGATTATTTTTTAAATTAAAAAACGTTGATGCATATATCTTATAATGGTGAGAACGAAAGCATGTTAAGGCATAATTATGAGTATGAAATTTCTAATTTTTGAAAACATGTCGATATATAATATTATATTATATATGATATATATAGATTTATTAACAGAGAGAGAGAGAGGAGAGAGAAGAAGAGAGAGGGAGAGAGAGAGATTGACTAACAAGAAATTTGAGATGTGTGTGCATTTTTAGGGCAACATGCTTGGTATAGCATGGTAGGGTGGTAGCTGGAAATTCTTGTGCGTTGAAGATATTAACAACTGGGTGTATATGGTAGTGCATGAGAGAATTGGTAAAACAAGAGAGGAGCTACTTGTGTGAGGTCTGAGGTACTTCAACCAATAGTGTATAAATATAGATGAGAGGGGAAGAGGATAGGGAATTACCTCAAGGCCCTATAACAAACATTGAAGGATCCATCACTAGAGAAATTGGAGGGGCATTGGAAATTTTAAAAGTTGCCATGAAGCCTTGGAAAGGGCTCAATTTTATTATTTATGCATATACATAGTGGTGTAAAATCCATTCAAAACACCAAAAATCCTGGGATTGGGTTAATGTGGAAGAATTGCATGTTTTTCGTTTTACTATTGGGCTCACATTTTATTTTGTTATTCTTACTAATAACTTTAAAGCATGGCCATCCTACCTTGCTTGTGATTTTGTATTATTGTTATGAATTTTTCTTGTCCTTCATTTCTTCCTATTGTTTCCATTTTATGTTTTAGGCCTTCGTAATTCTTGGGTGTGGAAAGTAAGTTAATGAAGCTTAGGGAAAGAGCTGAGTTGAACCCAACCTAAAATAGAAGACCCATATTAAGCTCGGTGACTAAATAAAAGGGTAGTCAAGGGTAAGAGGAGATGATGGGATGACCAAGTGGGTTGGTTGGGTCCATATGAATAGGTGGAAAGAAACATCACATCCATGAATGATCCAGGTGGATGTTGGTGGCCACCCACCTATCCCACTTGGACCCCCACAACTGTCTCTTTTAGTTTTTTCTCTTTCCTTAATTGTATCACAATTTACTATTTTTGGTATCTTTTCGGGTCCTAAACTTTTGGCGCTGTTTTGAGGCCCTAAACGACATTTTTTTGGAAAAACTAGGAACAACATGGATCATTGCCCATTGTTTCTCACTCAAAAGTTGTATTCCTCAGACAAATGTTTCTAACGAGGTATTGTGCACTTCAAACAGAGATTGTATATAAAGTTACGGACCCGGGAAGTTGATGTACCAATTTACCCAAACGGGGCCCACACTTTGCCGTTTCATCTCCTAGGGTTAATTTTTTTGATGTTTAGGGTTTTCCATTGTTTCTCAATAATAAATAGGTCTTCAAGCCTCATTTCTGCACAATTCAGAGGCATGTAGCTACCACATCTCTCCTCAAAGTTAAGCTACCATCGCCGACACTAGTTTATTTCCATTTTTGTTTGTAAGCATATTTCAATATTTTAGATTAATGAAATGAAGTATTATTTCTGTTGGATCCCTATATTTATGGTTATTTATGTACGTTATTGCGTTCTTATATAAATATAGATTAGTGGTATTAGAGTGGTTTGCTCTTTCTTTGTTTTTATTTGGATGTCCCCAACAAGGTCAGGATATAATGAGTTAGAGGGTGAACTTGTTGGAAATAATATTGAGAGGGGGGGGTGGGTGAACCAGTATTAGAAATTTAATGATTTTTCATGTCCATAAACATATTGATATATGCTACTTTTGTTAATTCAACCTTCGTATATACGCAATTGTGTTTAGAGAAAACCGCGTATATCTTACAGAGTTATAATTTAGTTAGTTGATCCTAATCTATGTATCAGAACCATAAAATAGTAATCAAGTGCAGTAAACAGTATAGGAAATCACACACATGAACACAAGATATAAGGTGGAAACCCAATGTGGGTGAAAACCACCTGCTGCAATTCGTCTCTATCTTCTTTTAATTAGAAACCTTCTTTTACAATATTTTTGTACTGGTGTTGTCTTATACTAGTGCGAAGGCTTCTACTTGCAGAAGGCTACAACCTTCTCTCATTCTCCAGCTTCTCATGGAAGGGAGATATAACACCCTTAGCTCTTGTACTAGCTAATGTACTAGTACGTAGGTGTTGACCTACAAAAACAACCTTTTGTTTTCGTTTAGGGACCACGTTTCATAAATTTTCAGACTGGATTCATCAATAACATCAATCAAACATCAATTATTTTCATCAACCAATCTCCTTTGCACCAGCCAAAACTGAATCAAACAATCATTTCTCTGAACGCTGTAACCAGAATACAGTAACAGTAACTAGAAACCAATCCTAAACCTAGAACACTACAACAATAAACAGAAGTAGCTAAAACATATTTTATGAGATGTACGCTACTTCAATATGTAGAAACTACATTCATACACTATTATATTAAGGTAAACCTCTGTATATGTTGTTTTGAATTATCGAACTAGCGTGTATACGCGCCTTTGCTATGCTGAACCTACATACAGATCTATAAAATAAAATTTACCTTTTTCAACTATTCACATCAATTATATCTAGATCATCAAATTTATAGATTAGGTCATGTGCCAAATATAACAGATCAAAATTACACAAAGATACTTTTCTTCAAGCCTTAAGATCTTAACCCATCAATAGAAATTATCCTTCTTCTAGTGCTCAGGTTACTCCTTGATTCAGATCTAGCTAAGCACCATAGCCCAATGACCAGTATTCTAGATCTTGCTCTTCATAAGATATTCAATCCTTGAATGCCTTTGCCTAATGATCTCCTTGCCCTTTTATAGTCTTAGGCCTTACTCAATACCATGGTCAAAAACCACTTAGAATCAATATCTGGGTTCAAATACCTAGGTTCAACACTTCAGACGAGATACCATGATCCAAAACCATAGGTCCAAATACCAAGGACCAAAAACCAAGTTTTCCAAACTGTACATGCTTTTCTTTGCATGAAAGTGTGTGTATATGCATCTGCTCCTTTTGGTCTGTGAATTTGCATGTATACGTGGCTTGGTCAACGGGAACCTGCATATACCTCCTTTTCCTTCATTATAAGAGCCTATGAGCCTGAATTGTCATCTTAGTGATTTGCCGAGTGAGTTGCCATCAAGGACAATACTTGTGCCATAGTGCCAATCCTGTGTCATAATGCCAACAATCTCCCCCTTTCGACTTGATGACAACCCTAAGTCACTCAAAGTCATTCTCCACCTTTGTCATCAAGGGCAAAGTGTTATGCTCCCCCTGAGTACATGATGAAATATCTACTCTGTTGTGTTGTCCATGCTCCCCCTGACTGTAGGCAACGTCTACAAAAAGATGTTCTACAAGAAAGAACTTGACTCTATACAACATAAATGACCTTCCTATCACCAAAGACTCATACATTCATCCATATTCCAATCAAAATTGACTCATCCACCCAACCACATGGGGATATACCAAAAATTTATACATGATACAACAAGAATATTACATCATTCATCCCAGGCATAGTGGGGAACCAAAATAGGTCGTTACATGACCTTGATAATAAAAGAAATACATGAAATAGAGACCAAATATCTAATACAAGACTATGATAGTAATCATCAACTATCATCAACAACATCTGTCAATCACCATCTAGACCATCAACCATGATCTTCCTTTGCACCTGTTCCACCTGAATCAAAAGAAACTGTGAATTTGTACCAATATCTTCTAAGATAATGCCAACAATGCATTATTAGAAGTATATGCTCCCCCCCGAACCTATGCCAGATGGTCTCTGCCAGACCCATATCAGACTCTTTTCATCTTGAGTCTAGCCCACTATTTTTCTTCAACCCAACATATACATGATTGTATCCACAGAAACATGTGTATGTACATTTATGCTCTTCATGAAACTCGCGTACAACCACTTTTCTATGAAACAGATAAGTGTCAACAACAAGATGATGCATCAACTACTCCCAGCTTCTATCTGAAGTATTTAAATGTCTCCCTGGGTAGTGGTTTGGTGAATATATTAGAAACCTGTTCCTTGGAGGGAACATACTCTAATTTGACCTTTTGTTCAAGTACTTGTTCTCGAAGAAAATGATATTTGATAGGTATGTGCTTGGTCTCTGAATGCATGACTGGATTCTTTGAAATACTGATTACACTTGTATTATCACTTAAAATGGAGATAGGTGGAGTACAAGTGATTTGAATGTCTTGTAATGTTTGCATCATCCAAAGGAGTTGTGTGCAGCAAGATGAAGTAGCCACATATCCTGCTTCAGCTGTAGATAATGCAATTGAACTTTGTTTCTTGTTGAACCAAGATACTAATTTGGATCCCATAAAGAATGCACCACCAGTAGTGTTTTTTCTGTCATCCACACTTCCTGCCCAATCTGCATCTATAAATGCATGAAGTGTGAGATCTATATCTCTAGGATACCATAAGCCATAGTTTTGTGTTCCTTGAAGATATTTGAAAATCCCTTTAACTGCCTGAAGGTGTGCTTATTTTGGATTAGCCTAGAATCTTCCAACTATTCCCACTGCATGCATGATGCATAGTCGGGTACCTGTCAAATAGAGCAAACTACCAATCATGGATCTATAGGTTGGTTGATGTACTGCTGCTAGTTCATCATTTGTGTTGAGGCAGCATCCTGTTACCATAGGGGTACATACTGGTTTCGAATCTTCCATGCCATATTTCTTCAATATCTGCTTGAGGTACTTGGTTTGTGATAGAAAGATACCATCTTTGTTTTGTTGGAATTGTAAACCAAGAAAATATGTGATCTCACCAAGTAGGGACATTTCAAATTCTTTTTGCGTCACCAAAGCAAAGTTTTGACTCATGGCTTCTTCATTGCTACCAAAGATGATATCATCAACATACACAACAAGTATTAACAATTTATCATTGTCAATATTTATATATAGATTGCTATTTTCTGATCCTTTTGAAAAATGTTGTTGATGGAGGTATTTTTCCAAATGATAATACCAAGCCCTTAGAGCCTTTTAAGACCATAGAGGACCTTTCTAAGTCTGCATACAAGTTTTGGATAATTTCCAAGGATGAATCCATCTGGTTGCTCAATATACACTTCTTCTTCTAAGTCTCCATTTAGAAAGGAAGATTTCACATCCATTTGATATACTTTGAACTTCTGAAAGCTAGAAAGAGCAAGGAACATTCTTATGGCTAAAGTCTAGCAACTGGTGCAAAAGTTTCTTCAATGTCTATACCTTCTTGTTGAGCATACCCTTTACAAACAAATATGGCCTTATTTCTAATAACATCCCCATTTTCATTCAGCTTGTTTTTGAATATCCATTTGGTCCCTATGACATTCTTATCATTAGGTCTAGGAACCAATTCCCAAGTGTTATTCTCTTCAATTTTCTCAAGTTCCTCATTCATGGCCTTGACCCAACATTCATATTTGCATGCTTCACTTATATTGCATGGTTCGACGAAGGAGAGAAATGATAGATAGCTTTAAGCTTTTGTAATAGTTCTTCTTCTTTGTACACCTGCCTATTTCTGCCCCAGAATTTGAGTCTATGGATGGTTCTTCTGGACATACCGGGATGGATTCTTTTCTTCTACTCTTATCTGTTCTTCTAGTGCCTCATAAGTTTCTTCTTCAGCATTAGCCTGATCTAATGTTGAAGGATAGTCCTCCTCATCTTCATAACCTTCGATTTTTATCTACTTTGGATTGTCGCCTGCTTCATCAACCACCACATCAATACTTTCAACAATTTTTCCAAGTATTTTATTGTAACACTTATATCCTTTACTTCAAGAAGAGTAACCAAGGAGAATGCCTTCATCTACGCTAGGTTCAAACATTTGCGTAGCTTTTCATCAGTCCTTTTGATGTAACATTTGCTTCCAAAAACCTTGAAGTATTTTACAATAGGAGTCTTACCATACCAAAGTTCATGAGGAGTTTTAGTGTTGTTTACCCAGACGTTTGTTTTGTTGAGAATAGTAATGGCAGCAAATGCAGCTTCACCCAAGAAGGTTGTAGGAGTTCCAGACTCATCAAGCATATCATGAGCCATTTGTTGAACCGTACTGTTCATCCTTTCAACCACTCCATTTTGTTGAGGATTCTTTGTAGTAGAGAATTCCCTTCTTATTCCATTTTCTTCACAAAAGTCAAAAAAATCATCTGAGGTAAATTCCCCTCCTCGATCAGACATGTGGTATTTGATTTTGCGATCTAATTCATTTTCAACCAAGGCTTTGAAAGCTTTGAACTTTTTGAAAGCTTCATCTTCATGCTTCAGAAATCCTATCCAACACATCCTGGAAAGGTCGTCAATGAACAATATAAAGTATTCTTCTCCACGAGGTGACTTTTTCCTTGATGGACCACATAAATTAGTATGGACAAGTTCAAGTGACTTACTAGCTGATCCTTCCTTCTCTGGGAAATGTGTTCTGGTTTACTTACCAAACTGACATTATCTACATATTGTATTGTCTGGAATTCTAATGTCAGGAAGATCGTGGACAGCTTGATATTTGCATGCTTTCCTTATCTGAGCGAAGCTTAGATGCCCCAATATTCTATGCCATAGCCAATGTTCATCATTTTTGCTTAGATAGCATTGTTGGTATCCTCCCTTGAGTATGTATAAATTATTTGGAGTTCTTATGCCTTTGATCATTGTTTCTCCTGTATCAAGCTCACGAACAATACATCCATTTGATCAAAATACTACCTCATTCCCTTGATCACACATTTGACTAACACTCAATAGATTATGCTTTAAACCATCAACATACATAAGATTTCTAGCTTTGACCTTTTCTT
The DNA here is from genome assembly GCA_000404065.3 of Pinus taeda. Lineage (NCBI taxonomy): Eukaryota > Viridiplantae > Streptophyta > Pinopsida > Pinales > Pinaceae > Pinus > Pinus taeda. Next base: position 359,770 of record APFE030891342.1, read on the forward strand.
TTAAAAGAACAGAACCTTTATCTTTTATGAGTGCAGGAGTGTCATTTCCAAATGAGACCTTCCTTTCCTTTTCTAAGGCACTATATGGCTGACGTTTTTTTTATCACTTGTCAGATGTTTCGAGCATCCATTGTCAATGTACCATTGATTTTCCTATCCTTCTGTATATAAGGATATACCACATCTTTCTGTTTGAGGTTCTTTCTTTCTCCATGTTCTTGGACCCAATGAAGCTTGCTCCTTCTGAGAAGTTTGCCAAAACTTACTCCTGCATTCAGAATCTTCATGATCGAAGTTGTTAGAAATACAGAATTCTATTTCATTTTCAAGAGAAGAAAATTTATTGTAGGTCTTCTTCATGATCCTAGTCACACTCCTTTGATTTCGTGCTTCTCTAGTCATGATGGTCTTGTAGGCAACACATTGAGAAACTTTGTTTCCAAAGTTATGACATGAGAAACATTGGCCATTAAAGAAATTCCTGCAATTATCAAATCTACTGACCAGGTGATTATAGTTTCAATTAACATTCATTCTTGAAGAAACTTGGGAATGATTTACCTGTAGTTGGTTGTAGCTTCTGTTCATCCTTGAAGTAGATTGACCTCGATTTACCTGGTGATCCGCTTTATGCATTTTCTGACAATTGTCAACCTGTTCACTTCTCCTTGTTGTATTAAGATAACTTTTGGAGGTGGATGGCTTCCGTGCTTGAGATGCTTCTTCAGTATATCCAAGACCTGTCTTTATTAGAGGAGAACATTGCAATTTGATAATCTCATCTAAAGTTTCAGATCCTTTAGCAAATCTAAGATTAAGAGCTTTTGTTTTCTCAATGTCTTTTCTAAGTCCCAAAATTTCACATTCTAACTTTTCATTGTGTTTTTCCCTTTCAGCAAGTTGGAATGTCAGAGTATCTATAATCATACTTTTTTCTTCTAAATAGATTTTAATTTTAGAAATTTCTTCATAGAGATCATCTTCATCTATAGCATCCAAGAAATCATCATCTTCAAAAGCCATCAAAAGTCTATAATCATTACCATGTTCACCTTCATCACTATTTGAAAATCCATCGCTATCTTCATGTGTATAATAGCTCTTCTTACTTATGCTCTATTTTCTATTCCATTTAACCAATTCCTTACCTTTATCAGGCTTATCTTTATGAGGACATTTGACTACATAGTGACTGACTCTTCCACAAGCAAGGCATTTAAAATGTAACTTACCTCTAAATCTTCAAGAACCCCGTTGAAGGTTCTTGACAAAATTTTATTCTTCCTCTCCTCCTGACGTATGTCCTGATTCATTTTATTCTCCTTTTCCTGAAGCTTTGAATGCGACTTCTTTCATGTGTGATGGACCCCTTTTCTCATTTGGAATGTAATTAGGATTCTGTGCAGCTATGACATAGTAATACCTTGAAGAATTTTCTTTTCTTCTATGGTAGAAACTTTTGATTCAAACTTAGAAGACAGGGATCTTAGAACCTTTTCAACTAAAGTAACTTTTTTTATCTCTTCCCCCAAGCTTTTCATGTGATTAACAATCTCATCTATGTGTAAGAAATAATTAGCTACACTTTCATCATTGTGCATTTGAGAGTTTCATATTGAATTCTGAGATATTGTAGTTTTGCACGTTTTACCTGATCATCTCTTTCATAGCTTAGAATGATATTGTCACATATTTCTTTGGTGGTTTTGAGTTGCATAATATTGACAAATTCTAAATGTGATAGACTCCCCAATAGAGTATTGACAACCTTTGCATTTGTTTCATACTTCTTTTTACCTACCATATCTGTAGGGGTTGCTGCTGGAAATGTGTGTCCTCCTTCCACAATATCCCAAACTTCTGTTCCAAGAGATTGAAGATAGGTTGTGGTTCTTACCTTCCAATAGACAAAGTTACTCCCATCAAAAATTGGTGGCCTGATGGATGCCTCTTTTTCGTAGTTGCTCATGATGATAGATCTTCCTTCAAGTGATCAAGCTTCTTCTCAAGGACTTGTTCTAATTCCAATTGCTGGAAATAATACTTAGAGGTGGGGCAGGGGGCGGGTGAATCAGTATTACAAATTTAACAATTTTTCATTTCCATAAACATATTGATATACGCTACTTCAGTTAATTCAACCTATGTATATACGCAACTATGTTTAGAGAAAACTGCGTTATCTTATAGACTTATAATTTAGTTAGCTAATCTTAATCTGTGTATCAGAAACATAAAATAGTAATCAAGTGCACCAAACAATACAGGAAATCACACACATGAACACAAGATATAAGGTGGAAACCCAATGTGGGTGAAAACCACTTGCTACAATTCATCTCTATCTTCTTTTAATTAGAAACTTCTTTTTACAATATTTTTGTACTAGTACAGTCTTATACCAGTATGCAGGCTTCTACCTGTAGAAGGCTACAACCTTCTCTCAATATCCAGCTTCTCCTGGAAGGGAGCTACAACCCCCTTAGCTCTTGTACTAGCTGATGTACTAGTATGTAGGTGATGACCTACAGAAGGCTACAACCTTCTCTTTTCATTTAGGGACCACGTTTCATAAATTTTAAGACTGGATCCATCAATAAAATCAATCAAACATCAATTATCTGCATCAACCAATCTCCTTTACACCAACCAAAACTGAATCAAACAATCACTTCTCTGAATGTTGTAACCAAAATACAATGACAGTAACCAGAAACCAATCCTAAACCCAGAACACTACAGCAATAAATAGAAGTAGCTAAAACATATTTTATGAGACGTATCCTTCTTCAACATGTAGAAACTGCATGCATACGTTGTTATATTAAGGAAAACCTCCATATATGTCGTTTTAAATTACCGAACTAGCATGTATATGCACCTTTGCTATGCTAAACCTGCGTATAGATCTATAAAAGATAATTTACCTTTTTCAACTATTCAGACATCAATTATACCCAGATCATCAGATTTATAGGTCAAGTCATGCGCCAAATATAACAGATCAAAATTACACAAAGATACTTTTCTTCAAGCCTTAAGATCTTGACCCATCAATAGAACTTATCCTTCTTCTAGTGCTCAGGTTCCTCCTTGATTCAGATCCAGCTAAGCACCATAACCCAATGACCAATATTCTAGATCTTGCTCTTCATAAGATATTCAATCCTTGAGTGCCTTTGCCTAATGATCTCCTTGCCCTTTTATAGTCTTAGGCCTTACTCAATACCATGGTCCAAAACCACTTAGAATCAATACCTGGGTCTAAATACCTAGGTTCAACACTTCAGATGAGATACCATGGTCCAAAACCATAGGTCCAAATACCAAGGACCAAAAACCAAATTTTCCAAACTGTACGCGCTTTTCTGTGCATGAAAGTGTGTGTATACAGATATGTGCATTTTGGTCTGTGAATCTGCATGTATATGTGGCTTGGTCAATGGGAACCTGCGTATATCTCTGATCCAGGTGGATGTTGGTGGCCACCCACCTATCCCATTTGGACCCCCACAATTGTCTCTTTCAGCATTTTCAGTTTCCTTAATTGTAGCACAACTTACTATTTTTAGCAGTTTTTCTGGTCCTGAACTTCCGGAGCCGTTTTGAGGCCCCGAACGACGTTTTTTGGGGAATCCGGGGGCAACATGGGAAAATGGACCAGTGTTGCACGTTCCAACAATGGTAGTTCTTGGATAGATCTTTCTAACGAGCTATTATACGCGTCAAACGGAGATCGTATGCCAAAGTTACGACCCCGGGAAATTGATGTACCAATTTACCCAAAACGGGGCCCACAATTTGGCATTTCATCTTCTAAGGGTCAGTTTTGGAATGTGAAGGGTTTTCCATTGTTTCTCAATAATAAATAGGCCTTTGAGCCTCATTGTAACACAAGTTCAGGAACAGTTCAGAGACATGTAGCTGCACATCTCTTCTCAGAGATAAGCTACCATCGTCCTAGCTGGTTTATTTCCAATTCTGGTTGTAAAGCATATTTTGGTATTTTCCATTAATGAAATGAAGTGTTATTTCCACTACATCTCTTTATTTATGGTTATCGCATCTCTTTATTTATGGTTATCTCTGTAATCTATTGCGTTCCTGTTTAAATCCGAATCAACCTTGTGAGGAAATAAATGGTGCAAATATCATGACCAATGTTTTGGCTGAGAGAGTTCCTACAGGACAGAGATTAATGAGACAACAACACTTGAGGAAATATTAGTGGATTACTTACAAGAACAATAGTAAGATGCTAATCAGAATCAACATTGTGAGAGCTTACTTGGATAGCTTTTGACATTAATATTAATCAATAGAAAATTGTTAAAGGAGGTCATGTGGTGATTGCACACAGGCTGAATTTGTTGCAGGAAAAAGTCAATGATACTCTTTGAAAAAGATAAACCTTCAGAGATTCATCATAGCATATATTAATTAAAGATAGACATGAGAATTCTTCTACAGGATTCTTAGTGATCTCAGGTGAATTGTGCAAGTTTTGTAGATTTCATTGATGGAAACATCTCGTGCCTGAATGTGAAATCACCATACCTGATTCTAGTTCACCTATACATCTTCCATTCATCTTACACTCCCAATACAGAGTGGAGGGCATGCTAGATAGAGATTATTTTGATAGAGGTCCACCTGTGCAACATATTGCTTAGAAAACCATTTTCAATACAACATAGCACATAATTTCAAGGTTGGTTTGTGACTACAAAATATAAGATACCCTGGACACTTCAAAATGAAAGTAGAAACACAAAAACAAGAAGCGGAAAGAAAGGATTGGGGATTTATATGTTGTACATGACATTTAAACCCCTAATTTTTTTGTTTATAGAACCATACAACACTAGACATGGGGCCTATTGTATGTCAGAAATTTCTATGTTAACATGTCTACAACACTTATCATATTGTGGTGTGATCAATGTTCTCTCTTATACAAGCAATCCTGCTAAGGTACAACAACCAGGAACAATAACTTAAATGGAAACTTTTCACAAATATAATCTCTTTGTTATGTTCTGGATAGATAACACTTTATCAATTTTTCCATGAACATAGTGGGTTACTCCACAATGTATGATACCAAACCTCTAAATCTATATGTTCTTGGTGGAGTACTTGGAATTTGGAAATGGCCATAATAGACTATAGATATTTTTAGAACACACAAAATAAATGCCATTTCACTACAAAAAAAAATAAGAATTTTAAATCCAATATAAAATCTTTATTACAATATTGCCACTGAACCAAAACAAATTTTCTTGATGCCAAGCATCAAACATAATGATTGCATTTGACTAACACTCAAAGAAAAATCATATAGCGACACCTTCTTTTTAGCGGCCATAGTGTTGTTTCTTGTAACAAAAGCACTGTGAGCATGTTTTTGTAACGTATCATTAATTATGAATAATTATATGTTCCTTTATATGTTATTGGCATTATTGAGGAATTTCAAAAAGTTGTGTTTTTTCAAAACTTTGTTGGGGATTTGCATGATGTAGATTTCCCTAGAGAATTTTTGTAGCTACCAACTATACTACCAAGAGATAGATCATTAATAGTATGTCCTTTTGGCTCAAGATCAGTGCAAGATTGGGGGATTACCACCACCTTTCAGCGACACTAGAAACATGGATGATCTAGAGCTGGCATTATCTACTAAGAGACTCCTCCCATGCCTCAACATTGGGTGTTATTGTCTAGACAATAGCACAGTGCATAGTCCAAATTATCTTATAGTTTGTCTTTGAAACAATGGTCTATCTGAAGATCCTATATTGAGTTTTCTTCATTCGGCCTTGGATGTTAGGAGAGGTAGAACTGGTGGATAGTGACCTAGTCACTAGATCCTTTCCCTTTACACATCTCCCTTCCATTGCAATTGCCTACACTTGGATCTGAGGGTTTTCTCATGTTTTCACATATAGACTTCATGTTGCTACTTTATGTCTTGTTCTAAATATAGGATATTTTTTCATACTTCTGCTTTGTATTGACATCATTCTAATTGGTAGTCCCATTGGCCTACTTTTATGTGTTAGATGATCCAAAAATAAATTATTATCATAGGTTATAAAATTGAGATAAAATAATTATTAATTTAAGAAATTAAATTAATAATTACTATTCTAGAATGTTTAATTATTTAATGGAGACAATTAGAATTAGTATATTGTTGTAACAAGATATGACTCTCCAAATGTGTCGTATCTTAGGCTCTATTTTAGGAGATTTGTTAGCTAGTTGGTTTGAAGAGCATTTATTGTAAATGGACACTTGTTATTTAATAAGTGATCCATAATTAGAGGGAGTTAGGACATGGAGCTTATAAATAGCTCATTGCAAGAGTGTTTGTTAGTTTGGGTGTAAACTCTTGCAAAATCAATTATGTAATTATTTTTTTTGATTAATAAAATTACGTGTCTGAGGACACTTCTGCCATTATTGTGGTATCAGAGCTCTAGTAATGCTGTATTGGATGTGAAGAGGGGATTCCAGCTCTACAAGTTTGTGGAAAAATCCATTGAATTGATCAACAAATGCTTGGGTAAGTATTGTTGGCATGAATACCTCCAACTTTCGCTGCTGCGACAATTAGATAATTGCGCGTCTCAATGGAGAAAAAATTATCTACATCTGCTTGTTGAGTGGGATCAAGTTCCTGGTGAGTCCTCAGGACCAGATTCTCAAATCCGGACTCAATAAGTTTTCTAACAATGGCAGAGCCCATTAATTCCTGGTGACCAGCAAAAAATAACTTGGCCTTCTTGTCGATCAGAAAGGATTCACTGCAAACTTCTTGTCCAACTTTGCCCATGATGCCCAATTGAGATCAAGGCTTGAAAGATGAAAGACATGACCTTTGTTGAGAAACCAATCGCAGAAGTCACCTCACCTGTTCCCAAAAGCATAGCATGATGATTAGGAAATTATTGATGAAAGTCCAGTCCTTTGCTGCATCAACATAAGCCTTATCAGTGGTATATATCCACCTTTAAAGTCTTTTTACTGCGTTCAAAGAACAGCCGCTCAAGAATTGAGTCTGTAGATCACATTGGAGAGCACCATTGAATTGCGCAAGGAAGGACCTGAAGCGTGGTGAGTTCACGTTGTAAATGAACACAATAATTACTCATGCTCCCCAAAACGTCCCTCTTAAGGTTATAGAGGTTGTACTACAAATCATTCCAATGGTTTGTATTGACATGTAAAGACTCGACTCGGTTTGAAGTTTTTATTTAGTGTGTTTGTATAGAGTTTATATTTTAACTTGGAGACCATGTTAGAAATATCTACGGGGAATGAAATCTACCTAGATATTACAAATTACCTATTGGGAATACTGAGAATTTTTTTCTAATAAATGCGATCCTCCAGATTGTTCAATTTATTTTGCAAGAAATTTATGGGGATAGCATGCGCAAGGTCTACAACATAAATTAGAAAGATAGCAAACCTCGCAACAAGCCAGCAAGAACGCCAGCCTCAGCCAACAACAAGCCAGCCTGCTTGCCAGTGTGAGCTAGCCTGCCAGCAACAAGTCAGCGTGCCTGCAATAAAAAATATTTTTTTAATTTTGTAATGTTAATGGAGTGATAAGGTTTTTGCGTTGTTTTTAATTTTTGTGGAGAGATTAGGAATATTATATTTTTGGAGAGATTTGGTGATTTTTTTATTTTTGGGAATTTATGGTTTATGGAGTAATAAGGTGATTTGCAATTTTTTTTTTGGATTAATAAGGAGTTTTTAATTTGTAAATTGGAGAGATAATGTGTGTTGGGTAATTTGTTTCTAAGAAGTTCTTTTTTTATTTTTCAATTTGGATCATCACATTGTAACTCAAAGTAATTTTGCT
>APFE030891342.1:380260-450140 GCA_000404065.3 Pinus taeda
GACTACATCAGACTTGTCAGTGTCAAAGGATTTTGTAGCCCTTCACACAAGCCACGATTCCTCATTTCACTGAAAACATTATTTGCCTCGACCACTTATTAATATATGTATCCTATTTTATCGGCAGATTGAATTCAATCAGACAATATTGGATTAGCATATATTAAATTTTCTCATTTTTCTTCTATCGATATCCATGTCACTACTTTGTAGTTTCTAGAGAAATTTCAATCAGTTGCATATTTTTTCTTGTTTTTATTCCAGTTTAGATTTATCAGCAACATCAAGTAATTCCAGTTTGCTTTAGATTTGTTGTACGTATTTTTGAGATCTCTACAAACCTGATAATTAAGGAATTTTATATTGTTCAATGTAATATAGTGTTTTATAGCAATTGGATTTGTGCTCCAAATTTGAGCTTCTTGACTTTACACTCAGATATGCTTAGTATTAATTTAATTGGTTTGTTATATAGGTCCTCAGCACATTGAGCTCTTTGACTGCTAATTGTTCGAGTGTTTGCATAATTTCTATATTATTACAAAATTGGGATGCAAATCTTTCACTGGTATATTTTGGTTAGGCTACAAAATTCATTTCTCATGGAATAGTTAAAATCACATGGGAATGTTGGCATATAGTTGGGAAAAAAGAGACAGAAGAACTTAAATGATGTAATACCATGAGTGGTAATTGAATATTAGGAGAACTACATAATTCAAGGTGCATATGAAGGAAAATCTATGATCATAGACATCAAGGATGAAGGAAAAACTTAGCATAATAACTTACAAGTTGTTTTGTTGTTTTGGTACCTAACTATGGTCATAAGCTAAAAAAAAAGAAGCTAAATTGGGAAGATTAGTTAAAAATAGGTTGTTAACAATTAGAGTACGCATATTTTAAGGGAGTGTATTACTGCAAGTAATTTGGAAAAAACTATTCTTGGCCAAGCATTGCCTTTGAGTTTGACTTGAGTGAAGCATCTAGCAAATCTATTGAAGCATGGTGCCTTAGAGTATGAAAATGGCAGTTTGTGTGTAGGATCCTCCTAGCCAAGAGGCTTGTATAAAATATTCTTGAAAATGATAAGGATACTCAAATCTAACAATAAACACTTTTGGAATTTTCTATGGAATATGATTAATCTAAATATCGTAATTAAATATATGCGTTGGAGACCTGTTGGGTGATATTATCAAACTTTGATCCATAATAACTTTTTTGGAGAGATTGGTAGTTCATATATAATCTGAAAAAGGCTTGCTACTTTACTTGGAACCATTTAACAATATAATCTGTCATATCATGCAAGGATGAACGTCAAGAAATCTCATTATCTTTCTCACTGCTTCTAATTTATCTCTCTATTATGTTGTGGTAATTTTCTTCCACTCGGCAACTTTGGTACTTTTTGGGCCTTGGAATATATAAGAGTTGCAGTGGAAAACTAGAGGAACATAAGGAATTGAGGAAATTCAAATTTGGAATTGCATGGGGAGGGATTTCAGAATTTGGAATAAGATTTCTGAACTTGAGTGCAAATTTTTATTTGGTTGTCAGTATTGTTTTTATGTCATTATGCCTCACATGCTATTGCGAATTGGCTGCTTGTTATTATGTACTCTAATGACATGAGAACTAAAACAACATAGTGAAATATTCTTCTAGGAAATAGAATAGTCTAACAGATACCAAAAAGAAGTCTTTACTAGATGGTGAAGTCTCTACTAGATGGTGCATCAGTTGAGCTTTATGCTACTGGTAAATAGTGCGAGGGTGTGAAATTTTGGCAACTTAAAAAAAGATACCTTTAGATCCCATTCCCAAAAAGTTGGATTGGGAATTGAATATTTTCAATAACCACTTCTACTTGTCAAAGTTGATAACGAGGGGTGTTACAACATCAATTCTATTGAAATATGCAAAAAAAAAATTGTCTGAAATTCATCGTGCTGCAATTTTTTTAAATCAATGGCCATAAATGTAATTTTAAGGATTTCCATAACTCTTCACATAATTTTTTAAAGTGTGCTAGCTCAATGGAAGAGCGTCTGCCTTACAAGCAAGATGTTGGTGGTTCAGTTCCATTGTGCACTAACATGAATTAATTAATGATTTCGTAGTTTATTTTTCATTAAATGTTTTTTTATATCTATTTATTTCAATGGTGAGATATTTCTGGATTAATTGTTTTATATTGTCTCTAAAGAGACAAAAGTGATCATTAAATAGAAAATTTATCTTCTCTAGAGAGACAATAGCTAGTATTAAAGACATATTGTCTCTAATCTTAGTGTCATCTCTAAAGAGACAAAAATGAAATTGTCTCCTAAGAGACAGTAATTCTTGTGTTATATATTTTCTTTATAGAGACTATTTTTGAAGAAATTAATCTTTAAGACAATATTTTTCAGACAATAATCTTTAACACAATAATTTTTGAGACACCCGCTTAAAGACAATATTTAAGACAATACACAAGGTTTTTTTTTTGTCTTAAGTTAAGACAATTTACCCAAAAATTGTCTCAAATATTGTCTCAAAAACCTCCTTTATGTAGTAGTGCCACTAAAGTAAACTTTATCATTAAAGAAAGGTATTAAATACCTACTAAAGAGATTAACAAATGGGGTTGATCTGAGGGGAAAGAGAATCTTAACTCGAGGGTGAACTGGGGGATCTCAATTCAAGGTTTAGTGGAAAAGGAGTAGGACTCCCAAGTGTCTTTCTGACAAGTTGACGATTAGATCTTTTGTTATGAAAATTTATATATCAATGATTATATACTGAAGGTAGGAATTGAATGACTATTAGTTAACTTAATTTTATGTCAATAATTATATCGTGAAGGTTGGAATTGATTGCCTATTGGTTAACTAATTTATATGCAAGTCTTTATGTAGAAGCGATATTAAGAATACTTATGTATATTATATGATAACATGTGGAAAGTGATATGTGCTTATGATGAAAAAGAAAAAAAAATCATAGCGAGAATTCATATCTGATGGTATGATATAGAGTAACAGTATTTAATGTTTGACATGTTACAACATGTCGATGTAGTCTATAGGAAGGATATTCCTTTATAGATTTAAATTTATCTCATAATTTTATATACAACACTACTTGGGAATGCTAGTAAGTTGGAAAATGCTATATTTTCTACACATATCCAATAATAACTACATGAAACATAATGGGAGGAACAAGAAAGGGAAAGCCGAGAGGGGAGATAAAAGGAAAAGATAATTTATACTAGGTGATTCTCTAATTCTTAGCTAGAAGTTTGTAAGTAATGGAAAATCAAGTAAATTCTTTGTTCTTGAATTAGAGCATAGTACTTCTAAAAAAAACCATGTATTCATGACTTTAATAAACTAACACCTCTCATTCCTAGAGAATGGAACTAGAAATTCTAATGGCCTTGTATTGAATACATTCAAACCAACTATACTATATCTAAATGGAATTGTATTGAATAAATATAAACCAATTATACTATACAATTATGCTTACTGATATAGGCGCACAGTAAGAGTATACATCACCTTGTAGAGTAAAATATGGATGCATCAATGTAGTTACTGAAACATAATTATAATAGAACAATAATAGGGCTGGGTTAAAGAAACAAATTTGGTGAATTGCTATCTTTCCACAAAAACCCAAGTTCATTCAAAACTTAAAACAAAAGGAACTAAATACGATGAACTTTAATTAATTTCATAACCAAAGTATTAATTTCATAACGAAAGTATTGGGAGAGAACACAAATCAATCGAATAGATAAAAGTAAAATATTATATTCAATAAAAGGAAATAAGAAACTAGTAGGTCGAAGCTCAAGAACACCAAAATGGAATTGTAGCAAAATTAAAGAATATGAAGAATAGGCAAAAAGCCAAGCTATAGTTGAAAACTTTAAGTGGAATATATAGAAATGTACAACCCAGAAATCAAATCCATAATTGCCCAAATTAACCCTCAGCCCATTATTGAAGGATTCTCAAAACATCACCAGCACATAATGAAGGTGAAAAGAACTTCCAAGAATCAAAACAATGACCTGGGGAACACAAACGACAAAGCTAAGTGGAAACCCTTATTCTTCCGTTCATAAAGAAACCAAATGTTCCCATGGATGCAGGCGTGCCTCTTGCGTAAAGACAAAACAATGAGTTAGATAAGTTCATTATGAAAATAAGCAACAAAGAGTTAGCAGTGTTAAAAAAAATGGATTGTGTTCATACATGTTCTTTAGCCACAAATGTGTGAACTCCAACCTATGCCCAAAGACAACCAAACTAGTTAGGGGTATAATATGACCATGAACACATAAAAAAATATTATTTGAAAAGACAAAAAGGAAACAGGAGTGATGGTAATAGTCTAAGGAACTTAGTGCAACCATGGACCACATGGTGCCGTCTGACTTGGACCTTCTTCAGTGCTGGAGCATGCCCCTTGACAGAATGTGTTGTTAACACTCAGTTTTTCCCTAAGCTCCTGAAGGGATACGGCCGAGGTAACCACAAACCAATCTTTGGATTGCAGGTTCTAGCCCACCTGCAATCAGAGAGGGCTCTCTCTTAATGATTTAGCTTTGTTGGTGCTGATTTTAGGCTAACTATTGGGTTCAGGGGTTTTGATTTTTTGTTTGGATGGAAGGAAATTTCATTGGAGCAGAGAGGCAAGGGATAGGGTGACAAGTTCAAACCATTGGGCATGGAGTCATGGATTAAGGCTTGTTGTTGCGTTTTCTTGGTCACAAGAGGATTATGGAGTGGGATAGCTGCACATGAAACAATACCAATTTGCTAAAAAGATGGGATGAAAGTCAGAGATGAAAGGCAATCAAGAATCTTTTATCAACTAACAGGGAGGAGAGGTGAATGAATGGTTATCTAGGAGCAGTTAAGAATTCCTAAACTAACATTCATATGTGAAAAAAACAACGTAAATAAGATCATCTAAGTATGCATGTTCATAACTATTCCTGAAAAAACATAAAGAAATCACAGAAATTGAGCATAGGGTGCTGCGAAGAAAATCCTAAGCTATTCTTCCTTTCTGTAATTTTAGATGGTGGAACATAGATGATAAAACAAACATAAAAGAGTAAACAGAGTTAAGGAAACACTTATTGAACCATGTAGAAGCACAGGAATTCCATAGTCACTCTTCGGCCAGTTAGACACAGCAGGCAGTTTCAGAATCCATGCATTTTAGCAGTCTTTGATTATAGAAAATATCACATGTACAGTGCGAGTCTTTGCTCAAACAAATTTCAAACCAACAAATATCAAACAACAAACCAACCCCTACTCCATTTTTCAGGGTGGTATATATAAGCAAAATATCTAAAGTTATTTATTACAATCGACCTAAAAAGGTCAGCAGGAAGAAACCTTTCTAAACCTAACTTATGCTGGAATTAAATGTAAGTAAATATGCTTTAGGCTGCACCAGTGGCAGTAGGATTAAAAAAATGAGTTAATGTGTTGTCCTTTGTGGCTTGGTGCAGTGGTTCTGTAATAACTGTGCATTGAGTTCTGGTCCATTGATCTTCTGTGAGCTTTAATGTGCAGTCATTTGTGCTCGTGAGCTTTGAATGGTTCCTTAACTGCTCCTTGAATTTCAGGGCTTTCCATTTAATGCTTCATTTGCCTCGAGCCCCGAGAAAATCTCCTCTGATAGACTTTGCCGCTACACTTATACTCTTTGACATGGTTTTTATCCTCACATCTGCTCTGATATTCTTTAACCTCTGAACTGGGTCTCTCTCTGCCTTTTGATACGCTTGAATTAGAAAAATTAGGCTTTTTCTGCCTTTTTCGGTGCAAAAAGGGTCGAGGAATCAAAATATTACCTAAAGATTCTCCATTTTGACCTATTTTCCGTAGCGAAGCGGGCATCGAAAACTGCCTCTGTTTTCATTCTCGAGCTCCGAAGCTTGATTTTTGCGCTTGCGCGTTTTTCCTTTTTTTGGCTGCTGACGTCAGTATGATGTCAGCAGTGGGGTCCTCTGGTACGGATGTGACATCAGCATGCTGATGTCAGCAGGGTGACGTGGCAATATAGCGAGGTGATGACATGGCGGGACACGGTGGCAGGGTGACGTGGGCCAGGCGCAGGCAGGAAGGGGTGAGGTGTAGGCGACGTGGCGGGGTGACGCGACACTCCTGTCATGCTAGGGGAAGGACAGTTTTGGTAGTCATCGGACCGCTTTTGATATGGAAGTGGTTTTTTTCAAGGGCGGCCCGATGCAATGGGATGTCGCCAGCTCTCGCGGTGTACGTCGGTAAAACCGTCGGACATCGGGTGCTAACGTACCCATACAAGAGGACGCCCGATATGCATAATAGCCGTCGGATCTAGGGGAGGCGATCTGACGGTGGATGGGAGGAGGAGGTACGCAGGATTTAGAAAAAGAGCGCGCGCGTTAAAAGTTTAATTTTTCACGGCGCGGGTGGGTTTCAACTTTAGGTTAAGGGTTAATTGTTTCGGTGCTTGGTTATTTATTAATCAAATATTAATAAATTCCAAAAATACAATGCACGGGGGGGCGTTTTGCATTTGGATGGGGTTTTTTGTGTTTTGGAAGGAGTCCAAACACCTTGGAGGGAAAAATTATGCAGAGATGAGGGCTCTTACTAAGGTCCAGGTGACTTACTAATTCCCAAGGGATGTTTATGGTTATGTTTCAACCAGGGGGAGGGGATATTTACATAGGGGAGTTATTACCATAGTTTTAATAGGGGAAGGGACATAGATAGGGAGTTAGATAATAAGGTCAGTAGTTAATATCAAAATGGCAAGAAGGGCGCTAAGTCTCAGAGATCTTAGGCTTCAAAGGGGAGATAGAACTTTGTAGAGAAAATATGAAGCCTCCTTGGATAACGCAACTCTTTACCAAGGCCAATGATATGGAAAATGATGAACTAAGAGATATCAAGCAGATCTTGACCTCTTTAAGGGAAGCTAGTAAATGATTTAGGGAAGAGGAAGAAAAGGGAGTTAGTCATGCCTCGCTTGAACTCCTTCAGATGGGAACTTCCTGCTGACTGTAATATTTGATAAATGTAACACTTGAAAAATGTGGAATTGATCACAAACTAACATTCTGCAACCTCAAAATTACCTACCCAGCCTACTTGCCTAACATTTTTTCTTCTTTTTGGTTTGGGTGCACTTAGACTTGCAGACCCAGCTTTTCAACTTTTTCTTTTCATGTCTTCTTATCTACATCTACACTTATTTCTTCCAAGGTCCCAGATTGAGCAGTTGGGCTCCTTTGATTCTCTACCTATCTAAGAATGTGCCAAGATTAAGATGTTTGGACACATTATTCATTCTCTATATTCTAAAACAGGAAATTGAAACCTAGGGAGACCAAGATTAAGCTGTTTGGATCTCCCTTTTGCTGAAAATTGTACAAAAATGAAATAACTCTTCAGAATTGGGATGCAGCATTTGAACTTAGACTAGCACAATTCCATGGCCTCTTTCTTTGGTGTCTGTTAGCAAATATGGAGCATTGCAGCATGCAAAGTATGACATATTTGGCTTGTAAAAATGTCCATCATGAAATATGAGTAACTTGCTGCAGCAGGAGGCTAATAGTGGCTCCACTTAGGGATGGCTTTTCCTTGTGAAAAGCCAAGAACAGCAAGTCAGACTGCCTTGATCTTCTGTTGTTGCTGTGTATAGAAACTTTTCAGTGCTAACTGTTAGATTGATTAGAACTTGGACTGCAAACAACACTTTCCCTCAACTGATCTGCTAGTAAATTGTGAAGCACTGCCTGCTTTCTTCTGCTTGCTTAAGCATCTGGAATGTTGTAAAAATAAAATAAAGTGCTGATATATACAAACACTTATGTACAGAAAATAACACTGCCTATTCTTTCTTAGTCAAAAAGGATCATGGTAATGTTTTAGCATTCGGCCATTAACAGGACCTTCTTCAGTTGTGTTGCCATCTAGAGATTTGAGGAAATATGTGTTATTTCTTTGCACAGCGCTGATAATGTATGGCCCTCTCCACAAAAAATCAAATTTTGCATGTTTTCCCTTGTCCTCTCTTCGTGAATCCCATCTTAGAACTTTGATGCCAACTCAGAAATCCTCTGCTTTAGCTTTCTAATCAAACATCTTCTTGAGTTTCTCTTGCAACATCTAAGCTCTATCATACACTTGTTCTCTGGTTTGTTGAAGATGAATGGTTTGATTAACTCTTCTCTGCATGTCATTTGGTTCAGCCTGAATTTCCAGCAACAGTTTGATAGTAGGAATGCCTAAAGATGAAGGAAATTTGGCCTCCATTCCATATACTAGCTCATAAGGGCTCATCCCAATGGATTTCTTGGTTGAAAGTCTGTCTGCCCACACAACATTTGTGAGCTTTCTATGCCAGTTCTTTTTGTTTTCCTCTAGCAGTTTTTTTATGATGTTGACGAGGCTTTTGTTGGATGATTCGACCAAGCCATTACCTTGAGGGTAGTAAGGTGTAGAGTGGCCCAAGGTAATGTGGAATTTATGGTAGAAGTTGATGATCTTTTTGGATTTGAAGGCAGCAGCATTGTCAGTGATGATTTTCTCAGGGCAGCCAAATTTGGAAAGGATATTGCTCTCAAGGAATTTGATAATGGTGGAGTCATTGGCTTGTCTACATGGGATGGCTTCAATCCACTTGGTGAAATAATCAGTGGCTATTAAGATCCACTTGTGCTGGCCTAAGGAAGAGGGATGAATTTCTCCAATGAAGTCGAGACCCCATTGTTGAAAAGGCTTTTCGGTTGAAATGGGCTTAAGGGGCAGAGGCAGTAATTTTCTTTTCCCTTCAAAGATTTGGCATTTGTGACATGAGACAACAAATTTCTTGACATCTGCAAATAGAGAGGGCCAATAATAACCAGCCCTTGGAATTTTGTCAGCATTGGACTTCCAATATAAGTGTCCTCCATAGTCCCCTGCATGGAATTCTTTCATGATGTTGTTAGTTTCATTCATAGTCAGAAAATTAAGCAATATTCGTTCATGATTTTTCCAAAACAAAGCACCATATATGACACAAAACTTTGATGATTTCATCCTTAAAAATCTTTTCTTGGTCTTGGACAATCCTGGGGGAGCACACAGGTTTAACAATACAAAGAAAATATCAGCATATCATGGGGGTTGCAAAAAGGTTTCACTGATTTGTGGAGTCACCAGCTCCGGTTCATTGTCCAGTTGATTAATCTCTAAGGCTTGGAAGTTTGTTTCGGGCATTAGCTTGGCTAAACCCTATTCTTTTATCAGCTTGGTAGGTTTTATTTCAATTTCGTATTCAAGAATGTTAGCAATCCACTTGCCTCTTTTGCCTTCTAGTCCCTCTTGAGTTAATATATCTTTTACAACAGAGTTTTGGACATAGGCATTCACGTGGGAGTATAAGATGTAAATTATGAAGTCTTTGATGGCCTTAACCAGGGCATAAGCCTGCTTTTCCATAATCTGATATTTTAATGGTGCATCTGTTAAATCTTGACTGAAGAAAGCAATTAGCTTTTCATTACCTTGATCATCCTTTTGCAAAAGGACAGCGGCTATGGTGTGCTCGGATGCAAAAGAAAAAATGGTAAAATCTTTGTCAAATTACAGACTGGTGAGGATAGGCGTTTGAGTCAAGGCAGTTTTAATACTCTCAAAAGTTTGCTTGGTTTCAAGAGATCATTTTAACTTGGAATCCCTTTTTAACATATTTCTCAATAGCCTTATTAGCTCAGCTAGGTTTGGGATGAATCTCCTTAGGAAATTGATCTTTCCAAGGAATGCTTGCAGTTCTTTTATGTTTCTTGGATATGGGATTTGGAGGATAGTTTGAATTCTTTCAGGGTCAATTCTAATCCCATCTTTTGATATGATATGGCCTAGAAGCTTGCCTTCCTCAAGGGCAAATAGGGACTTCTTAGGATTTATGGAAATACCATATTTCCTACATGTCATGAAAATTTTCCTTAGATGCTTAAGGTGCTCTTGGTCAGATTTGGAGAAAGCGGTTAGGTCATCAAGGTAAACAACAAGGAAATCATGTATCTCCTTGGCAAATACAATATTCATTTCCCTTTGAAAGGTAGCACCAGCATTCTTTAATCCGAAAGGCATTTTAACATACTTAAATGTTCCCCACAGTGTGGTAAAGGTTGCCTTGTCTTGATTATCCAAGTGAACAAGTATTTGATTAAATCCTGAAAATCCATCTAGTAAAGAGATTCTAGATGACCCCACCACTCTTTGTAGGATATGGTCCATCTTGGACAAAGGATAGTGGTCTTTTAGAGAGACATGGTTTAAATTTCTCAAGTCTGCACACAGTCTGATCTCTCCTGATTTTTTCCTTGTAGGAACTAAGTTAGATACCCATTCAGAGAATCTGATGGGTGCAATAATACCTACTTCAAACATTCTCTTTATTTATTTTTCAATGAGGGGAAGAAGCATGGGGTTGATTCTTCTAAGTTTATGTTTGAACGGTTTTTGATTTGGTTTTAAGAGAATGGTATGTTGGATCACTGAGGTGTCATAGGACTTCAGGTCCTCATAACTCTAGGCAAATACATCTTGGAACTCTTTGAACAAACCCACATATTTTGGTTTTTGATCTCGTGGCAGATTTTTAGACAGCTTAATGATTTTGGGTTGTTCTGTTGTTCCTATGCTGTGTTCTTCTATAGCAGCATTTAGAGGCTCCATTTTTTGGCTTTTTGGGCACATCATTTTCATCAAACATGTCTTCTAATGGAGTAAGACCAACAGGTAGAAAATTACTTTTTAGATCAATAAACTCATCCTCTGCTCTGGCTGTTTCCTCTAAACACATTTGTTTCAGTTGTTCTATGTTTGCATTGTCAAAAACAGTTGGGTTAAGGATTTGTTTAGCTGTTGCAGCTGTTACAGCCTGCTGATTTTCTTGTGTAAGCTGTTGGGAATCATTCATGGCATCCATGTCAATGTTTTTGTTCGAAAATTCGCCCTCAAGAGTGAGGAAATTGTTAATCTGGGCATCATTTTGAAACACTTGTCAATCTCTAACATTGTTGGGGACCGAGGGTCTATGTTTTATCTCAGCAGTGAAGTAGTGATTTGGTTCAAAGGGAAGCTTGCATGTGCTAGCAAAAGTTGCTAAACTGTGAGCATGGATATTATGGTCTCTAGAAATTTTGGCCAGCTTGGACTCATTGAAAGAATTGAGTATTTCTGTGGCAACAGTCCTGTATGCTCTCATTCTACTGTCATTAGTAACAAAGTTACCTTTCACTTGTTGTATAATCAAATCGGAGTCACCTAAAATGGATGCTTTTGTAGCTCCCAGGATTTTGAGAAATTTTAGGCCTAAGAGGAGAGCTTCATACTCTGCCATGTTGTTTGTACATCTGAAATTTAGTCTATAGGCATGGCCTTCTGCGTGATTATCATGTGTATTGTAGATCCATACTCCTGCCCCTGCTCCTAACTTATTGACTGAACCATCAAACTCTAAATACCATGTGATTTCTTGTTTGAAGTTTGTTTTAAGGGTTTCAGTTATTTGAGGATTGGGCAGACTTACAATTTCTATTTCGGGAGGTTCTTCTTGTTTGCTAGTTGCCTTGACTGTTGTGACAATTTCATGGGCATTGGCAACTGATTCCTCATTGATGCATGTTTCTTGCTCTAAGGCTGAAGGCTTCTCATCAGTTGGAGGGTTGGTGTCATCATTAAATAAAATAAAAGAATCCATATCAGAATGGATTGAGTAAATTGGAAAATTTTGGGGCTTTTCCTCACTGCTTACCACATACTTCATAAATAAAACAAAATTTTTAAGAAGGCATTTGGTAATAGTGAAATATTGTTTTATTAAGAAAATTAGCTGTTAATTTTAGTTGACTTGATTTTTTTGGATAACAATAATGTGTTATTTATGAATAATAGATAATAATAATAATTTCTTCACTATTATAATAATTTTCTAACTAGAATAAAATTATTTATATTATAATAAATTGCTAAAATATTTAAACATATAGACCATGATATTTTTTATTTTTATTTTTGTTCTCAAAATTGAATTGGGAACTTATTTACCTTTTACCTAAATCTTTCTGCATCATTCCAAGAATCCATTCTCAGATTAAACTTCAACATTTAACGTTAGTGGAAATATTTTCAAATCTGTGAAAGATAACATCACACCCGAAGGATAGCTCAACCCTAAAATATTCATTATACTGCTTCAAATCCATCCTATCCATTCGAAAACAAAATAATTGCATTTTTAACTACTCAACTTTCTTGTCTAATAAACAAGTATATATAATTATACTATTTTGAGAGTCATGCATTTGTTCTTTTAACTTTAGCGCAAAGTTGGGAACTTATTTCCCTAACACATCATTCGCAACATCCATTCTTCTCTTCTTACATTAAACTTCAAGGTTTCAAATTTGATGTAAATATTTTCAAATCGAATGTGAACATAACATCACACCCGAAGGATAGGATTGAATTTCCCAAAATCTTCACACATCATTCCCAAAATCCATTTTTCTCTTCCTAGATTAAACTTAAAGATTTTAAATTTCATGGAAATATTTTCAAATCAGATGTGAAACCTAACATCATACCCGAACGATAGTTCAATCCTAAAATATTCATGACACTACTTCAGTTCAATTCTAACGGTTCAAAAATTACAAAATAATTGCATTTTTCAGTACTCAACTTTGTTTCTAATAAACAATTAAATATGATTATATTTTTTTAAATATCTATGACACTTTGAAGTTTTGTGTAGTCAATGTTGTAGGTAAAGCTCCTGGTATTGATACATATGGTTTTCAAATTACAGAAAAAAAACTCAGGAATGCTGTTAACCTCACAACGAGAAACGTGGTGATTCTTTTCTTTTAAATATTCTTTTTAAGAGGTGGGCCATTTTTACCCAAGACTGATTGCACGACACATTCGGATCAATATTCCTTATACTCTCCCTCACGCTTGGGTGTGTTGCAAGATTTTATGCAAACAGATCAAACAAAGGTCAACTTCACGCATATACCTTCAAAAATAATTTAAGCAAGTATACTGTTATCATGACAGCTGTAGATCGAAGGCTTATACGGGAAGAAAATTGATATCAGGGAACCTTAGGACTGTCACGGTAATGTATGTTTCACCCATACATAGCTTATTACATTCTTGCTAGTTTAGGGTTCCTACGATTATTTTTTATAGTCAAATCCATGGACGCACAAGAGACATGTACATGGGCTTTCTATCGTTCAAAATTGATCTTGTCAAATGGAAACTCTGTCTGAAAGATTTATTACATCTACTATATTATTTTGAGGGAGGTTTATGTATATTTTTCCGGTAAACATTACCAAAATTGTTGACTTCTATATAAAGAAAAGAGAAATAAGGGTAGCTAGTCACTGCAAGTACTAGTAGCTGCAAGTGCTGGTCTACTAGGATTTCTTTTGTTTATTAGGATTTATCAAAACTGTGGCTTTAACTCACTTTGCATTATTATTAGTGATCTTTTTAAGTTATCATTACCTTAATTATAAAGATGCTTTGGCTTTACACTTATGGAGTTTTTTAGATGACTTTCAATCATTACATGAATTTTCTACTCATAAAAAATATTGCGTCATACACTTCAAGTGATTTATGGGAAACCAAAAATCTTCCTCTATAATGAAAATTAGTTTTGGTTTACCACTAAGCTTAGACTATAATGTGGTATTCAACATAACACGTTATTGGGTTGTACACCACCATTCCCTCATGTACATATAATTACAAACTTGGCACTTGGAAATAACATGTACATACTCAAACATTCTCTAGGAAATTCATCAAGTCAAACATTACATCAAATTAGTTTTGGTTTACCACTAAGTTTAGACTATAATGTGGTATTCAACATAAAACATTATTGGGTTGTACACCACTATTCCATCATGTAAAGATAATTACAAACTTCACACTTGGAAATAACATGTACATACTCAAACATTATCTAGGACATTCAGTCAAACATTATATCATAGACTTTTTTACAAACATAATGTCTCACAACAAAATATTACTTTGCTTCTATTGCTTCCACAACACTTCCACATGCATTGTCACCAAGATTTCAGTTCCTTCACTTGGAATTTTTTTACTATAAGCTTCATTATCTAACTTTATTTGGTTTCCTTCTCTCTTTACTTACACAAAATTGATATTGCACAAACCTTTAATACAAAAGGAAATCCATCTTCTGATATGCATGGGTGTCATTTCTTTGATATCCTTTCACCTACATAATTAATAAACATATTCAAGTGTGTCTGAATCATAACTCAGCTGAACCATTTCACATTCAAATATTACTTCAACTCATATTTACTCATTAATCATAATTTAGTTCCAACCATTTCACATTTAAATATTACTTCAACTCATATCTACTCATTAATCAATGACTCAATACTCGTCACCCTTATACCTACCTAGTGTTTAAATCCATAACTTATATCATGCTGTGTTAGGCATAGACGAGATACATGCTATATGGTTACATGTGATACCACGCTAAGGAATATATGCCTAAATTAATAAGATTACAAAACAGTGAGAGAAATAAAAACTTTCACATCTTGAACCAAAACAGTGGAGGTGTCAAATACAACCTATCATATATCGTCTACAACATATATTACAACATTTCAACCCAAATACAATGAATA
The DNA here is from genome assembly GCA_000404065.3 of Pinus taeda. Classification (NCBI taxonomy): domain Eukaryota; kingdom Viridiplantae; phylum Streptophyta; class Pinopsida; order Pinales; family Pinaceae; genus Pinus; species Pinus taeda. The sequence continues at coordinate 395,031 of APFE030891342.1, forward strand.
TCAAAGTTTTATTTTTTTATACATAATATGCTAAAATATAAACATATTCACATATTTAACTCTCATTTAAATTATCGAAGAAAAATATCACACCATTGATTCATCACTTTTTCAAAACTTACCCATATTTTAAATTTTAATAAAATACCATTAATAAAATAATTACTTTTACTACCACCAGTTCCATTCTTTGTTGACACTGTTACCATGTAATTTCCCTGTACCTTAAAATATAAGGTAAAAGTATTATTGATGGAAAGCAATGAATTAAAAAATATATAATAAGAACATACGATACCTTTAATAATTTATTCAAATATGTTGTGGATCTCTCCGCTTGGCTTCTGAATCGCTTGTGATATGAGTGTCTCTCCTTCCATTCATTTATGAGCATGCTGTGATTCTTCGATAGTAAGCTTGTGCGCTGAGCGTATTCCAACACATCTTAACAGCTAGGCACGCAGGTCAGATAGGACGCTATAATCTGGACTTTAATTTTCGGTTTGATGTTATAAAATATTTTTTTTTTGTGAATATTGAAATTATAGTTTTTTTAAAATATTCAAGAATATAATAGACAAGAGAAAAAAGAATGTGAATGGTTTGATACTGTTAAAAAAATTCGTGAAATCTATAAATTAAATATAACTCAATAACAAATTCTCCAAAATAACTGTAATGATAAAATAATAAGATAGATTAATAAGCTCTCCAAAACAGATCGAATGATAAAACAGTAACACAAAATTGTTTTACACTGCTCTTATTTAAAAAGATTATGGAAATTTAAAATTTAAATATAACCCAATAATAAATTCTCCAAAATCGTTATAATGAAGAAACAGTAAGACAAATTCTCCAAAATAGCTACAAAGTTATTTGACACTGCTCCTATTTGATGCATCTTTAAAGTATTCCTACGATTTGTAATTTATATATAACTCAGTAACAAACTCTCCAAAAATAGCTTTACTGATAAACACTTTGCAAACTTTTTAATGATAAAGCCATTGACTAAACAATATCACTTTCCTAATCTGTGTAGCTCCTTTGTGCATTGGCCAATATTTCATTCTCTTAATGGAAAATCTATAAATTTCAGTTTACCCCACTTTTCAAACTCCCCAAGGGAAAGTCCTTTAGTAAATGTTGGATGTGCCCAAATACGTATATAAATATCTTTTTGCATGACATGGTCATAATTTTCTTCCTATTTTTTCTACTTCCATTTCGAAGATGAATAAAACACACTAAACCCTAATATCACATCATGAACCCCATTTTGCATTTGGCTTCGCTTCCTCCAAGGCTTCCCTTCAAAATCCTTCTGCATTACCACCGAGTCTTCCACTAGCATGTCCTTTACGTAGCTATTTATCTCACTGGACGACCATTAAAACCTCCCACTTCATGCCCTTCTCAAGGAATATTCATGAGAAAACAGCAATCTACTGCCCACACTTCTACTATGCATCCTCTAATTTACAACTTTCAACACTGATTTTTCCTTCTTATGCAGCTTCTAATTTACAACTTTCAACACTGATTTTTCCTTCTTATGTAGCTGGTAGCTCCCCTCCTATAACAAACACAGATTCTCGGTCTAATCGAGGAGATTGATCCAAATCCTCTTAGGCAGATATCCCGTCATAACAACAAACCTAATAGTTTAATGGACAGTCCATCTGTCAAGAACATACAATAAGAATCAAGCATAATCCCATTATGAATAAAAACAATCCTACTTAACAACATTACAAGATAGGCAAACATTTTCATAAAAAATTAATTATATTTTATTTATAGTATGCTATGTTGATCGAGTTTATAAAATATTGGGAACTTGGCTATGTGCTCATGAACAGATAGGTTTCCCAAAATTTATAGAGAAAAAAGTTATATATATATATGATAGATATATATATATAAATAAATATTAAATCAAAATATTAAATATTAAATTAAAAATGAAAAATTTTGAAAATGTAAATGATTAAGGGACATTTTGAATTTAAGAAACTAGTGAAAATAAAAAAAATATTCATATGCTCAATATATGTAGTACATAGTGAAACAAAATAGCAAATGCCAAAGTGGCATTGTAATAGATGGTCCAAAAGTGCTCAACATAGCATTAAATTTGAAGATGTTCATAAAGTGAAATATTTGGCATGGATAGTCTTGAGCCTAGTTAGGCATTCCAATTCCATCATCACTATCATGGATAACAAGATCACCTGTAATGCTATCCAAAGGTATTCCAACTAAACCTACATTTAGTGAAGGATTATCCTCATCATTATCAATTTGAGAAGCATCCTTAGCATCAACATCCCATCTTTTTATAAGGTGCTCTTCCTTGATCGAAGTCGAAGACTACCATGCATATAAACAAATTTCTCTACTCTCTTAGAGGTAATCTAATTCCTATTAACAGAGTGAATGAAACCATAAGTGGACCAATTCCTTTCAGCTCTCGATGAACTAGAAACCTAAGATAGCAAGCATGAGGTAAGATTTCAAAGCGGGGATTCCCCCTATACATTCACCACCATCCAATGGGATTCTTTTGTGTATAAATGTTGATGTCCACCCTTGCATATTGAAAGAATATGGAAGAGTTTAAGGTACCAACATCAATGAATTGTTCCCACATTACAATTGCTTTATTAGGTGTATTGATTTTTCTTATGGCATCAAGAAAGCCTTGTTTCACTTCTTCATCATCAATGGGTAGAACTATGTTTGGTCTCTCCATATACCACTTTGGATTAAGGTCATAAGAAAAGATGTGAAGAGAAGTATTGAGTTTGATCTATCTCTTCCCTGTTATCTTATGAATTCATTGAAGAACTTCAAAGAGGGGTTTATTCCCCAAATGATGTGACTTATCTTGCCTACCATGCTATCAATTCATTTTTAAACTTCTCCAAGGGTGGGGGAATTAGAATATGCATACCTAATCAACTCCACAATTGGAGTTGTGAAAGAAACATTATATTTACAATTAGACCACCAATCATCATTGAGAAGTTGCTCTCTTATCATCTTTTCCTACATTGATTTAGATTCATACAATGCATTCCTCTCTTCAGAAATGATAATGGCTTGGAAGGATACATTCACCTAAACCATACATTTAAGAATAATTAAGTATGTAGCATATCTTGTTTCTGCGGGTTTCAAAAAAACTTCCTTCAATACATCGTATATATTTCTATGAGAGGGATGGTGGTTGAAAATGTAAATTTGTGCATCTCTTGAATCTAAAATGAGTTTTTCAATCCCTGATATTTTCCCGATGTCTTTGAGGACATTATTCAAGGAATGTATACAACAAGGAGTCCGAAAGATATGTCTATATCGACTTTTAACCATCAAACCCATGGATTTGCAAACATGTGTCAAATATGTGATTACATTTCCTACATTTGAAAGACCAAGCTCATCAATTATTTCTTTCAATACTTTAAACATGAAGCTAGCATCCTTTATTTTCCCACTACAATCACTTCATCTTAAAAAATAGGGTCCAACTTGAGATGTAACAATAATATTCAACAATGGCCTTTGTTGAATGTTTGTCCAACCATCCATGACTAATGGACATCCTCAATAAATCCAATGTTATTTAAGGGGGGCCACAAGCCCTTGCATTCTTGTCACCCCCTTATTTAAAAATGATGTCCTCATTTTGTTGTAATTTAGAGGTGCATATCCTCGCCCAACAACTATGAACTTTTGCACCATTTCTCAGTAATGTGGAGAGTGGGTAGCAGCAAATGAAATTACATTTGCTCTGAAAAAATCAGAAATAACATCATAACCTTATCCTCATGTAATACATTTTAGATTTTAGAAATTATTCCTCAACAAAGCTAGCAGGCCTTTTACTCCTCCTAAAGTAGACCACCTGAGAGACTCAATTTTTTTTATTAATTGTCATTCACGTAATATTCCATATCATGGGAAGAAGATCTAGGTAATTTAAAATTAATACGATCATTTTCCAAGTTCATTACATTTGATCCCAGGGCAACCATATGAAGCTTTATCAACTCTATTAATATTCCATATCATGGGAAGAAGATCTAGGTACTTTAAAATTAATACGATCATTGTCCAAGTTCATTACATTTGATCCCAGGGCAACCATATGAAGCTTTATCAACTCTATTATTTTCTCAATTGTACATGTACAACCCTTTACTCCATCACCAGATAGGGATAGAAGATGATGCCATACCATAATGTAGCTTCCTTTAAACTCATGGTTACACAATGTGCACATCTATTATTCACAACCACTAATATTCTTTTTCTTGTTCTCATTAATTTTCTTCAAAAACATTAACAAGGGTTTCTTACGATGTGTGCTTTGGTTGACTTGACCACTTGGAAGTAGAGGAAGAGAAGAATTTTCATATCCACTTGTTGGTATTGAACTACCACCCTCCATGATTTCCGTGATTAATATAAGAGACAAATAAACACATTATAAAGAAAATGTACAATGAAAAATTTAAAAATAACACTTACTTATATACAAAAATAAACATGTACCTAACATACCTAATCCATCCCATCCTCCATAATATATATTTTATATATTACTTATATTACTAATCCATCACTACACACAAGTATTTAAAATATATACATATGTTTATTTAATTTTAGATAATATTATAGGAGAGATCTTTTATAAAATTACATGGCAAATTAAATGGGGCAATGGATCTAAAATTTTATATTTAAATGTATTTATATATATTAAAAGAAATGAATAAATGTAATTCAATATAGGAGTGATGTGTAGTGTATATATTGAATTTATATTAATGTGTCTAATTTATAATACATAACTGATTGGTAAACATTTGCATGTCGGTTAAAAGTAATATAGAGCCAGTATGGGGGAGATGGGGGAGATGTTGTAGTGTCTCTTAAAAGTAAAAAAGTAATTTTATTACATTGTAAATTTATTTTAATTAATAAAATTATGAATAACTTAAGAAAATCTTTTTCGTAGAAATCGCATAAGAGAATGGGGGAGATGTTGTAGTGTCCGTAAAAAGTAAAAAAAGTAATTTTATTACATTGTAATTTTATTTTCATTAATAAAATTATGAATAATTTAAGAAAATCTTTTTAGTAGAAATCGCATAAGAGAAATTTTTGGCCAACGTGTTTCAAACCAAAAAGTGTGGTTCATTATCAAGGCGAGATGAAGAGAAAACCATGACAAAAGCTTAAATACATAGAATATTTAAATTATTGATATTAATTTATTAACAATTTATTAAACAACTATTTTTGAAAATTAGTATTTAAATTATGATATTAATTTATTAGGACAAATATTATAGTTTTTTGAAAACTAATATTTAATTAATTTATTAAAAACTCCAAAGAATGAGGGAAGTAAGAAATTATAAAAGGAGTCCACGCCCTAATTCACACAAAGATCATGTAATAAATAAAATATATTAATGGAATAAATAAAATAAAACAAAGATACACACACACCATCTCTCTCTCTCTCTATATATATATATATTCTCTCTCTCTCTCTCTTCTCTCTCTCTCTCTCTCTATATATATATATATATATATATATATATACAAAGAAAAGTAATCAATAAATAAAGTAGGGTCAATAATAAAATACGTGGCTGGGGCTCATTAAACAAATAACAAAATACTAAAAGGAGTTAAGATTGAATAGGATGATGAAATACTTAAGTAAACACGAAGGATAAAAAATATAAACTCTAATGAAGAATAAACCAACAACAAATACTATAAAAAGGACATCAATACCTATATAGATAAATAAACAAACAAAATAAATCCCAAAAAGAAACCTGAAAAACTAGGAGGACATGATAGGGACTCAAATTCTACTAATAATCCAACCATCATCTCTATTCAAATTATTGGGTCTTTTTTTTATTTCTAGGGCTCCTTAAATTTATGATGATGGAAGTGACTAACCCTAGAAACAAATTGGCCCTCCTTAATGCAGATGTAATGCTTGATGTCAGGTGCATGCTCACGAATCCTTTGATTAATCGAGCGACTAGTCTCACCAATGTAGGGAGTCCCACAAGAGCATGGGATATTGTAAACACCCTTCATATTCTTAGGGTCCACGAGGTCTTTTACAAATCTAAGGGAGGTCCAGATGGTATTTAAAGGCCTAAAGGTTGAAGCCACCTTATGCTTCCTTAGGATCCTTGCAATCTTGTCTGTGCTCTGTTGGATAAAAGGAAGATGAACACCCGAAAATCAATCCTTGGTATTTTTCTTAGCATTAGGACCTTTTTTAGCTCTAAATAAAGAAAATAATTAGGAGATGTGTTTCCTCTCCATTGAGATGGTTATCATCAAAAACGCTTAAATCTCTAGTCACTAAGGTGTTGAGAACACCAATCTTTTGAGTTGGAAAATAATGAGAATTAGCATGAAGATATTGTTCTGTATTATTTTTCTTACGAAACAGCTGATGATAAAAAGAGCCATCGTCATTCCTTGAGTTGAGAACGTCAAGGAAGGGAAAACTACCATTAATTTCAATTTACATGGTGAACTTTATGGAACTAGATTGATTGTTAAGATGGAGGAAAAATAGGTCCAACTCTTCCTTACCATGGGAACATATGACACAACTGTCATCCACAAACCTCTTCCACATCTTAAGAAGAATATGAGAAGAAGCTAAGGATCTTTCAAGGAGGAAGAGAAAAATTTAAACCTTTCTCCAAAAGACTAAAGACAACGGGATCAAAAGAAAAGATAGAGAGATTAACAACCATATTAATAGAAGAAGAATGAAATTGGAACAAACATTATTATCCAAACCTAGAGCCTCATTACCAATTGTAATATTATTACAATTATCCGAATTGAAAATAGAGTGAGTAACCTCATTAATATTATTATTATTATTATTATTAAGCCTAGTAATACTATTATTATTGTTATTATCATCCAAACATAAAATATTATTACTATTCCCAATATTATTATTCCTATCAGAATTGAAAATACAGTCAATGTTGTTGTTGTTGTTATTATTATTATTATTATTATTATTATATTATTATTATTATTATTATTAGCTTCCTTAGATTCTTCTCATCTTCTGCCTAACATGTGGAAGAAGTTTGTGGATGACACTTGTGTCATCTAGTCCCATGGTAAGGTAGAGTTGTAACCGCTTTTCCTCCATATTAACATTAAATCTAGTTCCATAATGTTCACCATGGAATTTGAAAGTAATGGTAGTCTACCCTTCCTTGTCATCCTCCTCTAAATGAATGATGATGGATCTTTATCTCATTAGGTATTTCGTAAGAAAACTCATACAGAATAATATCTTCATGCTAATTCTTGTCATTTACTAGCTCAAAAGATTGGTGTTCTCAACACCTTAGTGACTAGAGCTTCAAGAGTTTCTCATGACAACCATCTGAATGAAGAGAAACCACATCTCCTAAGTGTTTTCTTTAATACTATGTATAGTAGAATCCAATGTACTAAGGATTTTCTCAAAACTAAAAAAGGTCCTAGTGCTAAGAAAGATACCAAGGATCAATAGTGTTCATCTTCCTTTTATCCAACAAACCACAAACAAGATTGCGCTGATCCTAAGTAAGCATAAGGTGGCTTCAACCTTTAGGCTTTTAAATACCATTTGGAGCTCCCTTAGATCAGTAAATGACCTAGTGGACCCCAAGAATATGAAGGGTGTTTACATTATCCCATGATCTTATGGGATTCCCTACACTGACTAGTTGCTCAATTAATCACAGGATTTGTGAGAATGTCGCTGACATAAAGCATGGAAGGACCTGCTCCTCTACTTTGGCAAAGCATGCAGATAAATGAAAGCATCATATATGTATTGAGGACGCCCAAGTCATTGCTAGGGTTATTCATTTCCATCATCATAAAATGAGGGAGGCCATAGAAATAGGAAAAATACCCAATAATTTGAATAGAGACAATGATTGGATTATTAGTAGAAGTTGCGTCTGTGCCATGTCTTCCTAGTTTTTTAGGTTTCTTTTTTGGATTTATTTTGTTTGTTTATTTATCTTTGTAGGCATTGGTGTCCTTTTTATAGTATTTGTTGTTGGTTTATTATTCATTAGAGTTTATATTCTTGATCCTTCATGTTTTCTTAAGTATTCTATCATCTTATTCATTCTTAACTCATTTTAATATTTCTGTTATTTATTTAATGGGCCAGACCCCCTATTTTATTGTTGGCCATGTTTTTTTATTTGATTACTTTTATATATATATATATATATATATATATGGCTTTGGAGTTTGACTTTGATTATTTTATTCTTGTTAGTTGGTTTTTTTAACAGTAATAGAATTTTTTAATAATATTTTATTCAATAAAATATTGAAATATTATTTTTCGAAAACTATCCATTTAATATAGTCGTTACTTATTGATATTTTTTAATCAATTAATATCATAATTTAATTATTAATTTCAAAATGTAATGGTTAAATAAATTAATATCATAATTTAAATATTATTGTTCAAATATAACGGTTACTTGAAATTGTGGTCTATACATTTATCTCTATTTAAGTGCCTCTTCATCTAATCTGATGATGAACCACACTTGTTGGTTCAAAAGTTCTTGGCTAAAAATTTCTCTTATGTGATTCATAGGAAATACTTTTCTTAATTCATTATGGATCACAAAAGTTTGAATTAAGAAATTATGAATAATATTTTACCTAAAAAAAATCATAATATATATTGCATTAAAATATATAAGTCATAAGTGACAACAATAAATTAAGATCAATTTTACCTTGTAAAATAGAATAATGATTTTGGAACCTTATTTAAATTTAATTAATAAGCACATCAAAAATTGAATACTTACAATAAAGTTACAATATAACAATATGTTTTCCATAAATATTATTAACTTATAAACCAATACCATGAGCCATCAATCCAATAAACCCATAAACCATCTCTCATTTAACAAACAAAGTATTTTATAAATATTTTGTATGAATTTAATTTTATAACATTCTTTGGATTAAATCTAAAGAAAAAAAATTATGATGACTTTTTGAGATATTATATGCACCTTTATCAACATTATTAAAATATATCGTATATAAATAGTAGTTATAAATTAAGATCCATTTTACCATACAAATTAAATAAAAATTTTGTAACAATATTTAAATTTAATTAATAAGCACAAAAAAATTAATACTTAAAATATAACAAATAACCATGGATATTATTAACCATACCATACCATGACCCAATATGATGGTTCATGGATACCACATGCACACAATTGTCTCTTATTTCACAAACAAAATCATACTTATGATACCTTGACCCAATATGATGGTTCATCGATATCACATGCCCACAAATCGTCTTTTATTTCACAAACAAAATAATACTTACAATATAACATGGTTTTTAACCATGGATACTCACCCCACTTTACTATGGATATTATTAACCATACCGTACCATGGGCCAAAATCATGGATCATCAACACTACATGCCGAAAAACAACGTCCCATTTCATAACCAAAATATTTTCTAAATATGTGTTTTTTTAAATTAATTTTATTAAATTTTTTGCCGAGAGAGACAATCTCCATCCGGCAATAGAAGAGTGTTGTAATGCCCTGTTATATAATGTTATCTAAAAATTTTGACCCAATCAAATTACATAAAAATGAAAATAAAAATAAAAAAAAAATTATTAATTAAAATATTTGACTTAGTAAATAATTACTACAACAAATAATTAAACAAAAATATAAAATCAATATTAAACAATCTAGATCCATTTTAACTTCTATCAACCATAAAGAGGGATAAGATCTCTAGAGATGAAAACCTTTATTTATGTTTTGCACTTTGAAAAACGATTTGCAAATCTGGAGATTTGATCCTTCTTGATAACTTCATAAATCTGGAGTTAAAGATGAATCTAGATTGGTTTAAAATAAATAAAATATTTTCGTTTTTAACAATAGTAATTAAATTTAATAAATTATAGTTTAAAATTATTCCTGGTCATTTCTAATAAGTAAAACAAAACTTTTGCAAACCCAATGAAAAGGTAAAAACGGAACTGACTTCCAAACTAAATATGACCCCATATCGTGTGACCTATAGCCGACTGTGTGGTCCACGCAATGGTGATATGTTCTCAACTTATGTGGTATTGCACATCGTTCTGAAATTGTTATTTGTTTTTCTGTTCTGAAACTGATTGGACCAAACTGTAGCAAAAGAAAATTCGCACAAAAAAATACCATCTAGCAGTACCATCTAACCAGGAATTGAAATAAACACTCTAGGAAATGAAGATACAGATTCCTCTTTTAAGAAAGTATAGAAAAGAATGGTTTGAGGCAAAAGCGTCGATGTATATTCCTCATCTAAAAAACGAATTGAAATGCACACCTCAGGTAATAAAGATACAGATTCCTCCTCAAAAGAATCTGAGGTCCACATGCAGAAATAGCATTAAAAAAAATTTACAGAGTACATAGTGAAAAAATGAGAACAACGTCTACATCTCCAATAATTTGTAATGCACACGAAGAGAGAAATGAATTTCATAGTCAGGTTAACCGATTGCACCAGATGAGAATAAACACCAACTTGTAGTTCAGAGACCCATAGTGCATATACTGTATGATAAAATCTCTCCTTTTTATCATTAGACTAAGTCAAAAAAAAATGTAAAAAAATGCATAACTTACTCATGAAAATCAATCAATTTTAGAACAGGATAACACATAGGTTGAGAATCGTTATGAAATCGTTATGGGTAATATGTTTACTCATAAAGGGCCAAACAGAGGGCAACTATTGCTAAAGGGTGAAATCTTTGCGGTGCACTTAAATTGTTCGTTGGGTCATCTATCAACCAAATGTTCGCTGGGGTCAATACTCAACACAAATTTCTCCTCTCCCTGTCAACAACAAACCTTAGTGATGGAATCACTTATGAGTGGAAATGAGGCTCGAGGAGCTAACATTTATGGAGGTTTGGTAGTGGGTTTTTGCACGAATTAGAAATTTTTTTGGCACCAAAAAAAATTCCCACCAATTTGTATCAAGTCAGCGTTCCCACAGCTCAATACTCCATAAAATCTACTCCAGAGTTCCTAGTTAGCATCTTCAATACTCCTCGAACTGTTCTCAACTCTGGTTCTCAATCCTTCTTTAAAAAGGAATCCTCCGCTGCAATTCCAAAGTGTAACAGAGATATTATGTGTTCAGAAAAAAGTTACCTATTATTTATGTTACAGTCATAATATTATAGATATTTATAATAATAAGTAGACATAATAAACAATAATAAGAATGGAATTACAAAATCATTTAATTAAATATATTTTTTTCAAAAAAAAACGCTTAGCGCAATGTCTACGATAAAAATATTTAAAAATTATCTCACTGTTAAACTAATAATTATATGAATAATCTAATAATTTTTTCAAAAATTTTAAATTATTTTTATTTTCTGTTGCGGACTATATTCCATAAACATGTTTAAAATTTTGATCAAAGTAGTAAACACATTTAGAATTTTGAACAAAACCTTCAAACATAACACAATCGGGTAAAGATGGATTATATCCCGTGTCAATATTCCTAACTTTATCAACCCTCCCATCTTATAGCATTAATTCAAAATTGTTAAGCTGTATATTTTCTAATATGAAGCATCCCTATGAAGCATCCCTAAATCCGTTTAGCGTTTTTTCATTATTTCAAAGTCGTTTTGTGACTTATAATTTTAGATGAAGTATCCCTTTTAAGAATGTATGGATGGTGCGAGAACCAAAGACTGGTGCTCAAGCTAAAAGCTGATCATGCCCATTGAGTATGAGAAGGTGTGTACATATATAGTTTTGTGGTGTTTAATTTAGGGAGTGTATTCGCAGGGCGTATCTGGAATCCATTTAATGATTAAGTACATTTAAATTTAATGATTATTTATATATAAATAAATGGTATCTAAATTTAATATGTGTTATAAATTATATTTGTGAAAATAATTTTATATGTTTCTGAAGTTATTTTTACATCTCATTATATATATACCATTTTAATTCTTCTACATTATTTTAGAAATTGTGGAAATTGTGGGTGGTCTTAGTTTTATGAATTTATTTTAGATTTAATATTCAAAAGGTTCCTAAATTAAAGTGTACACATAGCTATAAAATAAATGGTCGTAAAGAATTATATAATTTAAATAAATAAAATATACTTTATATAAATTACATAAATTATAATTTGAAAAAGATATTATCTTAATAAGAGAGAAGAATCATATTTAACCTATGAACATTGATTTTAATTATTTCTTTTTCATTCAAAATATTTGTGATAATTATGAAAGAACTTGATGATTCTTTAATTTAGCCAATGCCTAGCTTTCTTAATCATGGTCTATGTATCTATCACATTAATTTTTATATTAGAAAATATTTATGAGTTAAGCATATGGGTTATTTAATGTTTTTCATTTTCCTCAATCAAATATAGATTTCCTCGTCAAACCTTTATTTAGCTTTATTTCGCTGTATACCCTACTTGATCCTCCTTCTACTTGTTAAATAATTCTCCTTCAATTCTTTATTTATGGCTTCTCATTATCCTCTTCTCTAGTGACTCCTCACTTATGCCATTGAAGTCATCCTCCTCCTCATGGTACCCACCTAGAAAATGTTACCATAGATGCTATTAATATCTTTCCTCATGTCCCAAAAATGCTCAAATTACTAGAGGAAGAGGCCAAATATAAAACCTACCTCCAACCTAAATATACAACTGGCTAAACTTATTACATATAATATAGATGATTGAATTTATTTCATATTTAAGCTTTTTCTCTCTCATAATATTTTTTTAAATTATTAAAACAATAAATTTAAAAAAAATCAACAAATTAAGAAAAAAATACTTACTACAAAATAATCTACATATATTAAATATTAATATTAATAACTCCATTTAACTTCATTTCCTTCATTCTCAACTATGCTTAACATAGTCTGCGAAACAAAACGAACATTTTACCCAACACAATATATTAAAAGCTTATTTCAAATCCACCCTAGTTTAAATAAAAAATAATATTGATATGTGAAAAAAAATCAAATATCTTAAACACATTAGCCTACAAATACCTTTCTAAACACATCAAATAAATTTATTCTTTATTTTTTTTAATGGTATTTTTCAACAAAACAATAGCACGTCGCAGTAAAGAAAAACAGACCATCTCACAGTAAATTGCGGTACGCTTGTGACGTGTTACTTTATGGGATATTGTGGTGATTTCGTGATGTGTTCTTCTAGTTTTTATATATAGATAGATATTGAATTTATATTAAAGACTGTTTATTTAGTTTTAATATTTTTATTATTTTATGTTAAAATTTGTTTGTGTGTTTTGATATAAATTAAAAATTATGATTTTAATATAAAGATGGTAATTATTATTATATTATATTATTTTCTTTTATTTTATAATAAAAATTGTAAATATTTATTTTTTATATTAATAATTTTAATTTTATATTATTTAAATTGATTAATTTTTTTATTTTATATATCATTTTGATTCAGGTAGAGATTTAAACCCATAAAAATAACACAATACTACAGTTGTATCCAAAACCCTGTAAATTATTTAAATTTAATTTATATATATATATATATATATATATATATATATATATATATATATATATTTTGAAATTACAAGCCTAAATAGAGATATGTATATCCAATATTTCTTCGGCAACTATTTCATTTCAAAAGTTTACCTTTATATGTACTTGGATATTCCTTTGATCGGTATTTTCTATATTTTCATTTTCAAATATCAAGATCAAGTTCAAGTTCAGATTCGTTCTTTATCCCATATGGCTTGTAAGGTCAAGAAATTCCCAAAAGCTGACAATTTGTAAGGACAGTTGTCACCCTGAAAAGGAACGGAGGATAAGAAAGTTATCTTTGATCAAGATTAAATCTTTCTAAAATGCGTACATCGAGTCATCACAAAAATATTCTTGTTTATCAGGTTGGCCATTTTTACAAAAATTGATTACACCCCACATACGTATCAACATCATTCATACTCTACCTCACGATTTGGGATACACCTCAGGTTTTAGTTAAATCCACGTCGGCTTCAATTTCAAAACAGCCACCCGTGACTGTTTTCACACCTCCTTGACATGTTTTTATAATTTGAAGGAAGTATTTTTTTTTAAAGTGTATTAGACAGGCAAATCATTTCATCCAGAAATTTACTTATCAAATTTCATTTAAATTCAGAAAATTTATAAGTATTCGTTAATGTAACTGACATGCATATTTGTATCTGTAAAAATAGTTTAGTCAATTATACTGCAATCACAATCATTACAGAAGGAAATTTCTGATGAAAATGTGATGCAGTAAAGCTTTAAACTTTATTTTTATATTATATATATATATATATATAGTATAGTAGCATAATTACATTAGTAAATGTGCTTGATATAAGCCTATAATTTTGAATATTATAATCAATGCTTGGATCCAAATAATTTAATTAATTAATTCAATTTTATTTCATTTCATTCGTTAATAATTATTTCATTTAATAATTAATGAACTCATTAAATTATTAATTCATTCATTACAATAATTAACTAACTCATAATTAATTAATAAATAATAATAATAAATAACTAAATTTTATATTATTTATTATTATTATTCTTTTATTAACATTAATATTTATATTACCTAGGTTGTCGCACAGTGTGACTTTAGACCAAGAGACAATTTTTGTCATAATGTGACCATGGCTAACTATGATAACATGGTTGGTCATCATTGATTTACATGTTGAGACGATCTTTGACACAATGTGACATTGGAACATGGTTGACTATGGTTGATTTTCATATTGAGACAATCATTGTCACAATGTGAAATTTTTGGTTTTCATATTGAGAGAATCTTTGTTACAAAGCCGCATTGGATCATGGTTGAACATAATTATAAACCCAATGTATTTATATTAAACCCAAATAGTAATATTGTGAACCCTATGAATAATATTATACCCTGGAAATATGAACCCTTAGATTATTAAACCCAAGGGATTAATACTAAAAATTCAAGGGCTTATAAACCCAAGGGATAAATATTATAAAACTAAGGTATAAAAACATTGAAATAAATATTGTAAACCCTAAAATAAACATGGTCGACCATGGTTGATTTTCATATTGATACAATATTTGGTACAATGTAACATTTAACCATCATTGACCATGGTGGACGATGATTCTAAACCGAAGAGATTTATATTAAAACCTAAGATTATTATTATAAACTCTATCAATAAAATTATACTCTAGTAAAATGAACCCTTAGATTAGTAAACCCAAGGGATTGATATTATAAATCCTAGGGAATAATAAACTAAAAAGATTAATTCTACAACCCCCAAGGTATTATAAACTTGAGGGAATAATATTAAACTCAAAGGATTAATAATATAAACCCAAAGTATATATACCCTAAAATAAACATGGTTGATCTCTGTTGACCATAATTCATTTTCATATTAATTAATTCATTATTAATAATTAATTAACTCATAATTAATAATAAAAACATATGATAAAATAAGTAATTTGTATTATTATTTATTAATATCTTTATTAATTTATTTTTATTTTTATTTTATTTTATTTTATTTTTATTTTTTTCTAAATTAAACTATTCTATTATATACATAAAAAGCTAGAGTACATGTACATTCAAGCTATCTGTGAGATCCATCTGCCAGAGATAATGGCAAAATGGATCAACCAGGTGTAGCCAAGAAAAAAGGCTACCTGTTGCATGCCTTCACAGGGCGTTTCAGACCAAAATCATTCCCACGCAAGGGAAGACCAAACTGACATCCTTGCATTGTGTTACCCAACCACAAAAATAGAGGACCGAACCCAAAAATGACCAACTCTACTCCTTAGCGTTGGCAGATTTCCTCTAAGACAAATTGACATAAAAACAAGATGACATGTGGACAGCCAGAGACAGATGGACACAAAGACATGACCGAAGAGACGGGAGAACCAGAACCACCTCTGAGCACCAGAACCTGAGACGTCGCGGCGAGCTATTCCTCCGGATCCTCCTCCACAATTGGACATGGTCCGTATTCCTCCTCATCCTGCACCTTGCCTTCCATCACCACGATCGCTTCAGGTTGCTGCTGGCTACTTTCCAGCTGTGGGTCTAGCATTTCCACACCCTTTCCTTTGTCTGCCTGGTGCAATTCAGTTTCTCTGGCCTCGTCCCTCGAAGGATCGAAATCAGGCGGAGCACTGGAGCTGCCCTCATCCACAGCTTCATCGATAAACAGAACGGAGATGTGGGCATTTATGCGCGGATGGTTCAGGGGGCTATCGAAGGAGAAAATTACAGAGCCAAAGAAAAGAGCAGACGAGGTCCCAGGAGAGCTAGCCTCCATGAATTGGCTAGGCCTAATAGGATTGGCACTTTCAGAGCGTGGGCAGTGGCAGAAACAGTGGCAATGAGGGCAATGGCACGGTGGATGGGTCTCCGCTTCAGCGGAGTGCCACGAAGTCCCTCCTCGGCTAGTGCCGCGACAGCTCAGCAGCCTCTGGCGCTCTCGAACCATATTGACAGGGTATTTCTAAGTATATATAGCCTGAACCAGCAGGCCTGGGCAAAAACAGAACAGAGCAGGTCCTGAATTAACCAGAACCAGCAGCTGAACGAGAACTCCCGACTCTGGCCAAGTGTGGACAGGGATGCCAGGGCGGCCTCTGTTTATAAAGCTCCCTGCTCTTCCTCGGAGGTCACCCGCCATTAAAGTGGCCATCAATTCTGTATCAGAGCCGATCCTTGCAGTGCAGTCGAATGAGGTCGGGGCGTTAATGCGCCCAGTCTGCCATCCCTTGGCTAATAAATCCGCCTTCCGGGAGAGTCCTGCGCCACCGCCTTCCAGGTCGCCAGCGCATGGTTGGCATGTGGCCGCCGTGAGACCCCATCCCATCACCTGCATTTGGCTAGTTGGCACCCGCATCCGGGGATATCTTTTATTATTATTACAAATATGGTTAATTAATTATTAAATAATAATTAATATAAATATAAATATAATTATAAATAATAATAATTAACTAATTATTATTACTATATATTATTATCGTTTTATTGATAATTCCATCCCTAAACTCACGAGAGAAAATTTGGACGTGTCCACTAATGTAACTGCCATGCATATATGTACCTGCGAAAATAGTTTAATCAATTATATTATAATCGCCATCATTGCAGATGGAGAGCTGAGATGAAAATTGGATGCAGCGGAGCCCTAAACATGATAGAGAGAAGTATTTTTCACAGAAGGCGTCTCTATATCAGCTCCAGGTGGATGTACCGGTGTGGATGAATTGAAGCCAGAGAGGAGAGGTACTGCTTCACGACACAAGGGGCTAATCAGCCAAACTTTATATTACATTTTGTTTCCAACCGAGTTTCCACGCGAGGTTTATAGCTTCTGCCTTACGGAGTAAAATCTACACCAAAGTTAAACAGGTTCTATTTTCTGTTGGGATTTCTCACTGACAGGGTTTTCTAACCTAGGGTTTCTCTAACACCGGCCCCACGATGAAACATCAAGCACCAAAAACCTAATGTCTTTGGATCATTGTTGTTTGTAAAAAGAAGGCTTGTTGGCCTTTCTCGGCCATGAAATCTGGCCCGGGCGTCCATGGGCTCCACATCTACTCGGCACGAATTCGCACGTTGACACAGAATACAATACGAGATACATTCACGACGATTAGGTAAACAACATCGTCATGATGGATTCATATTAAATAAATTCATATGATAACATCATTAAATAAATTAATACGAATAAATTTTATTAATTTTAAAAATATACATTAATAATATTATCATAATTATGTATAATAATAATATTAATTATATTTTAAATTTTTAAAAATATAACTATTAAGATTAATGTTTTATTTAATTTAAAAAATTATAAAACATCAATAACTTCATTCTCATTGTCATCATAGTAATAGCTGATATTCCAACCCTTATGTGATTGTGCTCACTCTATGCATTGTTGATATTACCATCTATGTGAAAGAGAGGTGGTCCCAATAATAATTAAAATATTTGTTATATATGTTGAGAGATTAGTTTTTAGATTTATACTTTGTTCAACATATTTGTTTATATATCTAAACCAAACAAAACAAATAAATAAATAAATAACAAAACTATATTTAACTAATTATACTATTAATAGTTTTAAATAACATTAATAACAAGTTTTCTTTTATAATTTAATTATAAATAATTTATAATTAAAATATTAGATATAATCAACATTAATTTACTCTATTTTAATTAATATATTATATTAATTAATATATTAACATTGTTATTAGTATTATTATAAATTATTAAAATAAATGATATTAATGAATCATTAGTTAGTTAACTAATTAATTTTGTTAAGAAATTAATAAAGTTGAATATAGGCAACTGTGGTTGAATCTGGTCAAACATGCTCATTTAACTTCAAGTGTCGTCTACTATGATCAACCATATTCAATGATAATTTTCCATGGTCAAGAATGGTCCACCATCATCAACCATGGTCATAATGGTTAATCAATGTCTCTATGGTGAACCATGATCAACAATGGTTAATGATGCTTGAATGTGGTATGCCATGGTTTATGTCTTTATGGTCAACCACACTCAACCACGGTCAACCATGATCAACCATGGTCAATGATGGCCACCCATAATTAACCATGGTTGAATTTCATCAACCATGATCAACGTTGATTAAAATATTCTTCATCATGATCAACATTGATTAAAATATTCTTCATCGTGATCAATGGTGATAGTCAACCATGGATAATCATGGTCAATCATGGACAATCATGGCCAACCATGGTCAACCATGATTAATCATGGTCAACAATGTTTTATAAAATCAAACATGGTCAACAATGGTCAAATGTCACATTGTCACAAAGATTGTCTCGATATAGAAATCGGTCATGGTCAACCATAGTCCAATGTCACATTGTGACAAAGATTGTCTCGATATTAAAATCAACCATGATCAAGGAAGGTCAACCATGTTTATTTCAAGGTTTATTGTTCCCTCGGGTTTAAAATAACAATCCCTTGCGTTTAGTAATCTAAGGGTTCATATTCCTATGGGTTAATATTATTCACTTAAGTTTATAGACCCTTGGGTTTCTAATATTTATTGCTAGGGTTTACTATTCCCTTCAGTTTATAATATCAATCATTGTTAACCATGGTCAACCATGGTAAATGATTATCAACCACGTTTAGTTTATTTTAGGGTTTATAATATTTATCTTAGGGTTTATATACCCTAGGATTTTAATATTAATCCATAGGGTTTATTATTCCCTTTGGTTTATAATATTGACCATGGTGAACCATGGTCCATCATCACATTGTGATATATTGTCTCAATATGAGAGTCAATGATGGTCAACCATGGTCCAATGTCCCATTGTGACAAAGATTTTATCAATTTGAAAATTAGTCATGGTCAGCCATGGCCCAATGTCACATTATGACAAGGATTGCCTCAATATGAAAATGAACCACAGTCAATCGTGGTCAACCATGTTTATTTTATTGTTTATAATATTTATCTTAGGGTTTATATACATTGGGTTTATAATATTAGCCCCTTGGGTTTAATATTATTCAAGCATGGCCAACCATGTTTTATAAAACCTGTGGTAGCCAACCATGGTTTATCTCTGTCAACATTGGTCTAACATCGTATTGTGACAAAGATTGTCTTAATATTAGCATCAATAATTGTCTCAATGATGGTCAATCATGGTCAATAATGGTCAATCATGGTCAACCATGGTCAACCATTTTTAGTTTAGTTTTTATAATATTTAACACAGGGTTTAGACACCTTCATTTTATAATATTAGTCCTTTGGGTTTAATATTATTCAACCATGCTCAACCGTGGTAAATCATTTTTTATAAAATCAATCATGGTCAACCATGGTCCAACATTGCATTGTGTCAAAGATTGTACCAATATGAAAATCAATCATTTTCTCAATCATGCTCCAACATTGCATTATGACAAATATTGTCTCAATAGGATAACCATGGTCAACCATAGTCAATCATGGTCAACGTTGGTCAATGATGGTCAACCATGTTTTATAAAATCAAACATGGTCATCCATGGTCAATCATGGTCGACCATGGTTGAATGTCACACTGTCCCAAATATTATGTTGGTGTGAAAATTGACTATGGTTAACCATGGTCTAACTTTGTATTGTGATAGCGATTGTCTCAATATGAAAATCAATCATGGTCAATCATTGTCAACCATGTTTGTCTTAGTGTTTATAATATTTATCTTAGATTTTATATACCTTCGTTTTATAATATTAGTGCCTTGGTTTGAATATATTCCCTTGGGTTCACAATCCGTTGGGCTTTTAGTATTAATCCCTTAGGTTTAATACTCCCTTGGGTTTATAATATCAATTCCTTGGCTTTATTATTTCCTTGGTTCTATAATATCTATCATGGTCAACCATGGCTAATCATAGCCAACCATGGTCAACCATGGTTGAATGTCACATTGTGATAATGATTGTTGCTATATAAAAATCAATTGTGGTCAACCATAGCCCAATGTCACATTGTGATAGATTGTCTTGATATGAAAGTCAATCATGGTCAACCATCATCCAATGTCGCATTGTGATAAGAATTGTCTCAATGTGAAATCAACCATGGTTAACCATATTTATTTTAGGTTTTATAATAATTATCTTATGGTTTGTATACCTTGGGTTTATGATTTATGTTGCATTGACAAATATTCTGTCAATATGATAATCATCCCCAACCACGGACAACCATGTTCAATCATGGTCAACCTTGACCAACCATATTCAACAATGTTTTGTAAAATCAAACATGGTCATCCACGGTCAATCATGGTCAGCCATGGTCGAATGTCGCATTGTCACAAAGATTGTGTTGATATGAAAATAAACGATGTTTAAGCATGGTCAAATGTCACATTGTGACAAGGATTGTCTCAATATGAAAATAAACCATGATCAACCATTTTTCAGTGATGCATATTTTAGTGTTTAGAATATTTATTGTAGGCTTTATATACCTTGGGTTTATAATATTTGTCCCTTACGTCTAATATTATTCCCTTGGGTTCATAATCCCTTGGTATTTTAATATTAATCCCTTCAGTTTATTATTCCCTTGGCTTGATAATATTAATCCCTTGGGTTTATAATACCAATCATGGTCAGCCATGGTCAATAGTAGCAAACCATGGTCAACCATGATCGAATGTTGCATTGTGACTAATATTGTCTCAATATGAATATCAATCATGGTTAACCATGGTCCAACATGGCATTGTAACAAAGATTGTCTTGATATGAAAATAAATCATGGTGTAGCATGGTCAACCATGGTCCAACGTTGCATTGTGACAAGAATTGTCACAACCATTCTACCTATTTATTTTAGGGTTTATAATATTTATCTTAGGGTTTATACATCCTAGGTTTATAATTTCTATCCCTAGGGTTTATTATTCCCTTGGATTTATAATATCAATCCCTTTCATATATATTATTCATATGGTTTATAATATTAATTTTTGAGTTTAATATAAATCCATTAGGTTTACAATCATGGTCAACCTCAGTCCAACGTTACATTGTGATAAATATTTTCTCAATATGAAAATCAACCATGGTCCAATGCCGCATTGTTACAAAGATTGCATGCATATGAAAATCAATCATGGTGGACCATGGTCTAATGTCACATTGTGAAAAAGATTGTCTCAATATGAAAATAGATAATGGTCAACCATGACTATTTTAGGGTTTATAACACTGATCCCTTGGGTTTAATATTATTTCCTTCAGTTTACAATCCCTTGCGTTTATTATTTCCTTGGGTTTATAATATCAATCTCTTGGGTTTATTAATCTAAGATTTCATATTCGTAGGGTATAATGTTTTTTATAAGATTTTTAATATTAGTCCTCACGTTAAATATAAATCCTTCACTTTAATTAATTAATAATAATTACTATAAATTATTAAAAAAACATATTTATATTAATTATTTTTAATATACAAACACGATAAACATTATTAGTTAATTAGTTAATATAAAATAATAATTAATAATGGTTAACTATATTTTTTTTTTATATTAGAATTTAATAAAAATATATTAGTATTAATAGTAGTATTATTCATTTATAATAATCATCATTTAATTATACGCTTTCAATGTATATGAACTATATTTACTAATGTAAATATGGTTGTGCTAGTATATATCACCATCTACATTATTCGGCATTTGAATAATCATTTTATTTTCAACCAATAGTTTAGGTTATTAAATAAAACATTAAATTATATTAAAGTAAATAGATGTATTGTGTGAATAATATTTTTCCAAAAAATATTAGTTTAGTTTATTTTAATTCTGGATCTACCAAAGATACAAAATTCAATTTCTTTTCACTCTAAAAAGATTTGCATACGAAAAATTTTAATATATATAATTTAATTATAATTATAACTATACATATGATTATTAATTTTATTTTAAAATTTTAATTTTATATCATTTGAATTAAAAAATTATTAAATAGAATATTAATAACCTCTCTACTATATTACTAGCTTAGATCCATCTTAACTCTAGATCTATTGAGCGTCGAGCCGAATCAAACCCTTCTAGGTGCAAACCCCTTTTTTAATGAAAATTTTGAAGAGAGGTTTGTACGTCAAGAGATTTGATCCCTTTGGGAGGTTGATAGATCTAGAGTTAAGATGGACCTAAGATGTTTTAATTATTAATTTTATTTTTTCCATTTAATTTTCATTCTTATATAATTTCACTAGGTCAAAATGTTTTAATTAATTATTATTTTTTATTTTTTTTTGTAACTTGATTGGGTCAAATTTTTAGATAACATAATATAATAGGACATTACAACTTCCCTTTCATACTGGGATGAAGAGTGTCTTTGGCCCAAAAATGTAATAAAATAAAATTAAAAAAATCATACATATTTGCAAAATATTTTGATTGTGAAATTAGAGGTGGTTTTTTGGCATGTGGTATTGATGAGCCATGGTATTGGCCCATGGAATGGTATGGTTAATAATATTCATGGTAAAGTGGGGTGAGTATCCATGGTTAAAAATCTTGTTATATTGTAACCATTATTTTGATTGTGAAATAAGAGATGACTTTATTGTAAATATTATTTTGATTGTGAAATAAGAGATGATTTTTGGGCATGTGGTATGTGGTATCGATAAGCCATCATATTGGCCCATGGTATGATATGATTAATAATATCCATGTTAAAGTGGAGGTGAATATACATGGCTAAAACTCTTGTTATATTTTAAGTATTAATTTTTTATGTGGTTATTAATGAAATTTAAATATGGTTAAAATATTATTATTTTAGATTTAATAGAAAAATGTTATAAAATTAAATTCAAATAAAATATTTATAAAATATTTTTATTGTGAAGTGAGAGATGGTTTATAGGCATATTGTATTGATGATCCATGGTGTTGTAACAAATCATATTTACAAGTTAATAATATCTATGGAAAACATTTTTTTATTGTAAGTTTATTGTAGATATTAATGTTTTGGTGTGATTATTAATTAAATTTAAATATGGTTCAACAATCATTATTCTATTTTAAAGGTAAAATGGATCTTAACTTATCGTTGTTACCTATAATTTATATATTTTAATGTAATATATATACTATGATTTTCTTTTATCTAAACAGTTATTCATAATTTTATTAATAGAAACAAAATTACAATGTAACAAAATCAATTTTATTATTTTTATTACTCTTAATTTTTTAGAGACACTAAATCTACCCCATAATCAACTTTATATTACTTTTAATCTACATGCAATGCTTACCAATCCTTTATGTATTATAAATTAGACATATTAATATAAATTCAACCTTTCAAGCCAACCTGTAACATTGTTTACTAATTTTCTTACATTATATCTACACATCACTTTTATATTATCTTGTAAAAACCCTCTACTCTCCATAACATCTCTACTATAAAATTATTAAACAAAATATTATAACATCTTTACTATGCTAGAAAGTGAAATCATACCTTATCTCGAACTTAATATTAAATACCATAAATCTTAACCTAAAATGTAATGTTGGGTACTCACTGATCACGTTACAAAAATGAGTCAATTATGAGTCCACATAATTCTAGAAAAACAGTAGCAACTATCATAACTGTGTCATAAAATGATAACCCTCGAAATTTGATAATAACTTGAATTTTTAAACAATCCCTTTCCAAAGAAAGTTAGAAGTGGTTGAATCAAATTTGAATTTTTAAACCATCGTTTTCGAAAGAAAGTTAGAAGTGGTTTAATCAAATTTGAATTTTTAAACAATCTTTTTGGAAAGATAGAGTTAGAAGTGGTTTTTTTCAAGGGCTTTAAGAGTAGAATTTGGAATATATAATTTAATCAAAATTGTAATTATTTTTAAGGGATTTAATAATAGATTTTAGAATATGTAATTTCATTACCATATAAATATATAAATAACGAGAACAATTTGTAATGAATAGGCTAATATCATAATTTTTTTCATTAATTTTTTTACATTAGATTAATTTACAATTCATCAATATAGTTTAATTAATATATATCTATTTTGAGTACAAATTTAGTATATGTTGATAGGATCAACTCTTTTCACGTGTAAATTTCTTTTAGAATGTAAACATTGAAATAAAATATATCTCTCTTTCTCTCTATATCTATATCTATATCTATATATACCATTGTTCAAATTATATTTATGAATGCAATATATGTTAGAAATTGTGCCGAGAAAAGTTAAATTTTACTTATGCCTTAGTCAAATTTAGTAATTGCTTTTCCACATTAGCATGATAACATAGATTGAAATTAACTTGTGTGACATAGCTTTGTCTAATATTTTACTCAATAAATTTGAGTTATAGGGTAGAAGTAGAGTTGTGCATGTAGCAATTGCTAAAATTTAGCAATCTAGCTCAGTCATTTTTAGTTTGACTAAGTTAACTAACCTTAAGTAACTAGTTGAGTCAGTTGAAGGTTAGTTGAGTAGTAGAATTATTGTTAACTCCGTGATCTCTTAGTCACACTAGTCAACCAACTAAAAATAGCTCAAACGTGCATGGAATTTGAATTTCCTAGCTAGAGTGGAGGAAAAGGAACATTGTAATTATCAATTGTATAGTAGGTGAGTGTATAGGCTTAGCATTTAAGCAGGTAGATCATTCCTTAGGAATTGCATAAGGAAATAGGAGAAATTTCTATCCTTTAGGAGCTAATTTCCTCTATGATTATGCAAGGAAATATGAGCAAGTTGGGGACTTGAATTGGCTAAGTGTTGGACATAGCATGATAATTGGTAGGAGAAGAAGTTTATAGTGCAAGGTGTTCTTCAAGATTGAAGCAAGACATTGTAATAGTTTCTCATTCTCATCTGATTAATGAAAAATATTGCAGGCCTTTTTCCTAGTTGGGTTCCCATATAAAATCATTGTGTTGTTATGGTTTTAATTGTTTCATTTCATTGCATGTGCTTCTAAATTGTTATTTCCATTTTGTAGAATAGCAGAGGAAATTTGTAATCTCTTAGTTTTAGTTCGATTTCATAAGTAGTAGAAAATTTCTATTAATTTCTACATGGTATCAAAAAAAAAATCACACTAGAAACCAATCAATAGAGAGTCTCCTTCAAATATTATGATTTGAAGATCAATGAAGCAATTTTTCTTCTGTGAGGGAATTTCTTTCTATGGATTGAGATTGGAATATGCACTTGAGGGAACCTCAAATTTCGTAGCCTATAAGGACAGGATGGAGGTAGTGCTTGATGATAATGATGTGCTAGAGTACACCAAAACTGACATTCTAAAGCCATCATTATGAGATGCGCAACAATTAGCCCAATGGAATCATCCTGGAGAGTGTGAGAGACCACACAGTCCTGAATTTACATGACAAGGAGACTCCCTTTTCTATGTGGAATAACTTCACTGAGCTATTTGAAAATGGTAGTGATATTACGAAATCAACATTGAGGGAAAAGCTCAAAAACATTCACATTTAGAAAGGAAAAACCATTTGACATTACCTCTCCAGGTTCACTCTGTGTCGATATGAGCTTGGAGGAGTTGGAGAAAATATTCCCACTTCAGAACTAGTGAACCTAGCTCTCTTAGGCCTTCCAAAATCCTGGCACAATTACTATTACATTATAAATGGAAAGGGCAAATTGTTGGATTGGGAGAGATTTTAGTTTGATCTTGTACAGGAAGAAATTCAGTAGAATACTAGAGATGGAGTGGCATCCAAATCGAAGGAGGAAGAGAACTTTACCTTTTTTGGGAAGGGAAAGAGAGCTAAGGGCATGAAAGTCCAAAGAAAATGAGTGACCATCCAGAGCAATTACAAGAACAAGGACTTAAGCAAGATAAAATATTTTCACTGCCATGAATTTGGGCACTATGCAACAAAGTATTCACACAAGAATTCTAACAAGATTCCTTCAAGAGAATCATGAGGTGAAGTAATTGCCTCATAATTCCAATTGGACTTCACCTTAATGGGGTGTGTGTGGTATATAGATTCAAGTGCCTCATTCCATGTGACAGGATGTAAGGAATTTTGCAGTAGCCTAGAGGAGAAGGAACTCCAAATGCATAGAGAATTTAGGGATGATGGGTAGTAGAAGACCAAAGAAATCAGTACCATAACCTTTAAGAGGGATTCAAGCTCCCGTTTTCATCTGAAATATGTCATCTATGTACCTAGGTTGAAGAAGAACGTGATATCTATAGTTGTATTGGACGATCGTGACTATAATGTTGTTTTTAGTAAACAGAAATCCTTTCTAAGACATTGTAACAACCTCCAGGGTAAATGTGCATATAAAAAACATAATAGGAACAAAAATACAGTAAACATATCAGCCATCAAAATCCATATATAAATCAGTACATTTGCACATGAAAATCAAGGGAATGAATTTTGTTCATTAATGAATGCAAAGAACCAACCGGAGATGGGACTACCACATTCCACCTAACTATAGATTGGTTGAGCCAAATATCTCTTCAGCTAATCACCCCCATGCCATATTTCAAGCATGAATGTGGGATCTCATAGAACATATCAATCAAAACTCATCTAGGGCATCCAAAGGCCACCCACCTCAACCATCAAACAGTGCTTCCACCTCATGGTCGGACATCACCAAAAACCATCTTCATATTGGTCTCCATCCAAGCCTTCCAGGGCTTCCAGAGCATTTGTCCAACCAAGGCTTCCAGAACTAGTAACTCAACCCATAGCTTATATAAGGCTTCTATAGCATTTGTCCAGCCAAGGCTTCCAGAACTAGCAACTCAACCCACAACTTATACATGGCTTCCAGAGTGTTTGTCCAACCAAGGCTTGCAGGACTAGTAACTCAACTCACTAAGGTCTTCCAGAGCATTTTTCCAACCAGGGCTTCCAAGAATAGTAACTCAACCCAAGTTGTTATAGGGCTTCCAAAGCATTTGTTCAACTAGGGCTTCCAAGACTAGTAACTCAACCCAAGCTCTTACACAGCTTCTAGAACGTTTGTTCAACCAAGAATTCCAAGACTAATAACTCAACCCAAGCTAAGGAAACATGAGAACCAAAAACAACAAAGCAATGAAAGTAAGCCCACAATCACCATGGCTATCCAGGAAATGGAAAGGCTAGTTAATCCACTATCAGTCGAAGAAATCCTCCATGCCAATGATAGATCATAACCAAGAAACCACATGCATGTGTCATGCATGTCAAAACTAGAGGGTATATCATACATGCAACTTGATACCTACAAGAAAATTTGATGTAGTTGTTGATGTCGATGACTTATTGCTCTTCCATGTTCTTCCTTTGCTTTCTTGCTCTAAGAATCCAAGTATGCCACATCCTCCAAGAGTGCTCCAAGAAAACTCTATGTAACCAAGAGTATGAGAGAGAGAGCTCCAAAAATGAACTGATCAAGTCTTGCCCACTCATCCTCAGAAGCCTTTTCATTAATGAGGGCTCTATTTTCTTCATTTTCCATTATTTTCCTCCTCAAATGCAACCTATGACTTTTCACCTTGATTTTATCCTAATTTTCATTATTATCCTTCATTTTTCTCCTCACATGCAATGTGTGACCTTTCATCTCCTTTTTCTCCTAATTTCTATTATTTTCCTAAATAAATGTGCCAAAATACCTTTTTGTCTCTTTAATTCCTTAGCCATTGTGATGACAGGTTGTTGCGCCTGCAAACCAGGATCTTTTTCTTACGCACTCATGCGTATAAAAGTCAACAAACATGTGCCCATGCTTTTAAAAATACAACCTGCCAAATTCACACCACTGCCTTCTGCTATGGATGAGTTTTTAGATAACACTCCATACAACTACCATCATTAAGAAACCTTGCAATTAGATAGAGACCACAGCCTTTGGTAATCTCCAACAGAACATCCACTACCGCGGGTTCTCTGCAATAAACTTTGTAACTTACCTCTATTTTGTCTGCATTCAAATTGGATTATCTCCGTCGAATTCATCATAGACTGTTGGACATGCGAACAGGCAGCGTAGCACCATTATATATATGAAATTCGATGAACATTCAAACCCACGCACAGCGTTGCTAACATAGAGTTATACATGCAATTTTGAGTCAAACGCTGGGGAAATCGGTTCCAAAGGGTTCAATACTCATGTTTATATATGCCGACAGGCAGTGAAATTCAAGCTCTGTCCGCGCCACCGTCGCCACGGTATGAACACACGGTTTATATATATATACACATGACCATATCAGATTAAAACAAAGAAGTAACCTACATATCCACGCTTGCGTTACACAGCTTATATCTATCCATGCTTCACACAGGTTTATATAAACCTCATACCATTATTCACAATTTGATACCCATTGATCTTAACTGTAATAAAATGGAACTACAGTTGCGCAGCAATACCTTTCCATAATGAAAATAAATGAAGCCAAAACCGAATTAAATGCGCACATTCAAACATCAAGGGGAGAATTAAGAAGGCGACGAAGCCTTCCAACACACAGTGAATTTATACAGTACATGCATAAGAAGGCGCTTAACAAAATTAACAATACATCATCAATCTCATCGAGTTCAGAGAACACTGAGAGGGATTTTTTTTTTCAATACTTTTGGCATCGCCCCTCTCTCTCCCTTGAGAGCTGTAGCTGCTTCATTAATTTATAATAATAATGGATATGTACATAAAGGATAGATAAGACCTTATCTCCTAGGAAAAGTAAGATTTTTCCTTTTTTACACAATGACTTAAAGCTGGAAGCTTTATTCCCTATTTTTTATCCTAATTTTAACTGAAAAATCATAGAAATCCTATCCCAATCCTTTTTCTAATTATTCTCTCATATTCTTTTAGAAAAAGAATATTTACATAAAAAAATACTAAAACTATCACACCCCCGGTTTATTCCATATTTACAAATAGAGAGGGTCTTGATGCTCCTGCATCATACACCCAACCTTAAAATTAATCATGATCTCCTGATCACGTGTCCGGATCTGTGTATGCCTGGGTCCCACTCCTTGTGCTACAAGTCATCATTTGCCGCTGCTTTTGTCTGTTGTTCTTCTCCAGGTCTCCACACCTTATGTTGTCTTGCTCCACTAGCTGCACTTTCATAATCTGTTAATGTTTTCATCTTGCTGTTGCTTTCGCTGCTTCTCTTCCTTGCTGGTGTCTTGCGCTGAGATGCTTTTAACATGATTCCTCTAATGAGCTCAATTTCTTTGTCCAATAATTCTTCAAACTGTTGATTTCTTGCTGCCTGCTGAGCTAAGACGGCTTGCTCAGTCTGTCCTGTTACCTGCTGACTTCTCGCTCTTATTCTTGTTTCTGTTCCGACTGCCACCCAATCATCCATACCCTCTTGTCTTCTGGAACAGAAAACTTCTTCTCCCTGCATTTGACTACTCAACTGAGTCAAATGTTCTGCAACAATACCTGCATTCACAAAACACTTGTTAGAATAAAAACCATAAGGCATCAGTGCCTTGTACTCCTTTGCCAGCATCTCAGTATACTGTTCTGAATCCTTAATTATCAGCACATCAGTATGCTGATCCAAACTTCTCAAGGAATCCTTTGAAGAATTCTCAAGACTGTCAACCAGTCTTCCTCCCATGTCATCTGCGTCCATGGCAATTTCCTGTATTTGTTCACTGTATTGAACTCTTCCATCTGCTGCACTTTCCTTGTCATATCCTGGATTCTCCAACCAGTATTCCAACAGGGCAATTTCCTTGTAGCATTGTTGAAGCATCACATCATCATTTACAGTCCCTGCATTCATGCACAACTTGTCAGTTTGAAAACCAGGTGACCCCTTGTCCTTACTTGAAGTTTCAGTCTTCAAGTCCTCATCTTCACTATCTCTCAGAAATTCTCCTTGTTCCATTTCAACTTCCTCTTGACTCATCTTCTTGCCATTTACCTTGGCATCCTCTTTCTTATGTCCTCTACTGTGCCTTTTTTCTGAACCTCTACTATGACTATTAGTAGTCATCTTCTTCTCATCTTCCTTCATGAACTCCTTTGCACCAAGCCTCTGCAACAGCTAGTCCTCCTGGCTGCAATCTTACCTCACTAAGCCCTCCTCACTTAGTCTTTTGGTAAGCACGGGTTCTCCGTCTGGAACCTCTTCCTGAGCAACACCTTTGCTCCTTTTAGGC
This sequence comes from Pinus taeda, assembly GCA_000404065.3. Taxonomy (NCBI): domain Eukaryota; kingdom Viridiplantae; phylum Streptophyta; class Pinopsida; order Pinales; family Pinaceae; genus Pinus; species Pinus taeda. The sequence continues at coordinate 426,103 of APFE030891342.1, forward strand.
TTCTGCAATCTCCCACTCTCTCCTGAGAACACTTCAGTTGTCCTCTATATCCAGCCTTCAGCTGAATGCCAGGTTCACTGCCACCTTCTCTACAACCATAAACTTCGTTTACAAATTCCAAATCAGAAAAACAATCTCACCTTTAAGATCTTGCCTGATCTTGTCTTCTTTCCACTGCTACAATCCTGTTCACTTGTGTATGCTGCATATCAGATCTTCAACAAAACTTTCTTGAGTTCTTCAAAAAAAAAAATACAAAAAAAAATAAACTTCTTCAAGAAAATATTCCCGCTCTGATACCACTTGATGGAAGGCTGCTGCGCCTGCAAACCAGGATCTTTTTCTTACTCACTCATGTGTATAAAAGTCAACAAAAATGTGACCATGCTTTTAAAAATGCAACCTGCCAAATTCACACCACTGCCTTCTGCTATGGATGAGTTTTTGGATAACACTCCATACAGCTACCATCATTAAGAAACCTTGCAATTAGATAGAGACCACAGCCTTTGGTAATCTCCAACAGAACATCCACTACCACGGGTTCTCTGCAATAAACTTTGTAGCTTACCTTTATTTTGTCCGCATTCAAATTGGATTATCATTGTCGAATTCATCATAGACTGTTGGACATGGGAACAAGCAGCGTAGCACCATTATATATATGCAATTCGGTGAACATTCAAACCCACGCACAGCGTTGCTAACACAGAGTTATACATGCAATTTTGAGTCAAATGCTGGGGAAATCGGTTCCAAAGGGTTCAATACACATATTTATATATGCCGACAGGCGGTGAAATTCAAGCTCTGTCCACGCCACCGTCGCCATGGTATGAACACACGGTTTATATATATATACACATGACCAGATCAGATTAAAACAAAGAAGTAACCTACATATCCACGCTTGCATTACACAACTTATATCTATCCATGCTTCGCACAGGTTTATATAAACCTCATACCATTATTCACAATTCGATACCCATTGATCTTAATTGTAATAAAATGGAACTACAGTAGCGCAGCAATACCTTTCCATAATGAAAATAAATGAAGCCAAAACCGAATTAAATGCGCACATTCAAACATCGAGGGGAGAATTAAGAAGGCGACGAAGCCTTCCGACACACAGTGAATTTATACAATACATGCATAAGAAGGCGCTTAACAAAATTAACAATACATCATCAATCTCATCGAGTTCAGAGACCGCCGAGAGGGATTTTTTTTTTCAATACTTTTTGCATCACCCCTCTCTCTCCCTTGAGAGCTATAGCTGCTTCATTAATTTATAATAATAATGGATATGTACATAAAGGATAGATAAGACCTTATCTCCTAGGGAAAGCAAGATTTTTCTTTTTTTACACAATGACTTAAAGCTGGAAGCTTTATTCCCTATTTTTTATCCTAATTTTAACTGAAAAATCGTAGAAATCCTATCCCAATCCTTTTTCTAATTATTCTCTCATATTCTTTTAGAAAAAGAATATTTACATAACAAAATACTAAAACTATCACACCCCCGCTTTATTCCATTTCACTCCTATTCATGGCCTTCATAGAAACCTTGTAATTGTTGTCACTAATTTATAAACCTTCCGCTGCGTGGCAATTGGAATATCCAACCACCGTTCTTAATAATGAAAACAGGGTGTAAGGAATTATGCGCACAAAGTTTTTTTGAGCGCACTCCACAATTCACATATGCAATATTGAAACACTACACAACCTGTAGCGTATTTCGGTGCGCTGTCCATAAAATATACGTTGTCTACTAGTTTCAATTGTCACAGTTAAATGCCCCAACGTTCCAAGGTGACTCCACGGACAGTGCCGCTGTCCATACTAAAGGTGCACAGCTCTATCTGTTATTTTAATTGATGGTTGGCGCACAGTAATTATATGCTCCACAAGCACACAATTCAAAAATGCTGTAAAGACGGCGCACGCACAGCACTATTAACACGCACATCCAATCCTTTGTTTTATTAACGATACCAAACAGTATTTATATATGTATGAACTACGCAGAGGACATCTCTCACAGTTATTACATAGCCAAAATATATATTTGCCACCACAGCTACGCGCTCTCTATTCACAATCCAAGACACTGGGTTTTTTTTTCATGAGAGAAAATTTTACAAAATAAACTGGCATCGCCTCCTTCTCTCTCTGATGAGAGCTATAGCTGCTTCATTAATTTATAATAATAATGGATATGTACATAAAGGATAGATAAGACCTTATCTCCTAGGAAAAGCAAGATTTTTCCTTTTTTACACAATAACTTAAAGCTGGAAGCTTTATTCCCTATTTTTTATCCAAATTTTAACTGAAAAATCATAGAAATCCTATCCTAATCCTTTTTCTAATTATTCTCTCATATTCTTTTAGAAAAAGAATATTTACACAACAAAATACTAAAACTATCACACCCCCACTTTATTCCATATTTACAAATGGAGAGGGTCTTGATGCTCCTGCATCACATTGCCTTTTCCAATTTTCTTAACCATAAACAACCAAATTAACACCCACTAAGATGTCTTTCCCACCATTCAACTTGGAATATGTGTCCCATCATTCATGGTATTTACATATTTTTACATGGAATTTTCACAAGGACTGTTACAAACATGTAGCTACTGAGTAGGTGAAACATATTGTTGGCATTAATGATGTAGTTGTTTGTTCTAGTGATTGATGGTTTCCATTGATGTCAACCTAGGCATGTATTGCATATTATTTTGTTGCACGTAGCTTGAGTGACATATGTACTCCTTGATGGATGGGATTATACGTGTTATGAATACGGTTCTTTAACAGTTGTGCAAGTGTTTGGAGAATTATGGAGAAGGTTGGAAGGTCCAATTATGAGTACATCATTACTTGTTTATAGGTGTTATGTTTATGGTGGTTTTCTAGTTATGTAGGTGTTTGGAAAATTGTGCAGAAGGTTGGAAGTTCCAATTATGACTATATAATTACCTTAGTATTGGTTTCTTTGTGGTCCATGTCGGCACTTGGTATTTTCATTATAGATATTGGTATTAGCATGGTATCTATATTGGTATTGGCTTAGAGATTACCATGGTACATAGGTCCGTGGTATTGGAATAACCATGGTATTTATCTATGGTATTTACTTGGATATTACCATGGTACATGTGTCTATGGTATTAGAATAACCATGGTATTTACCCATTGTATTTAATTATAGATTATGTGGTAGGTGTCGGTGGTGTTGGGATAACATGGTATTTTCCTATGGTATTTACTTGGAGAATTGTTGAGGTTATTTTGGCAAATACTTGTGTGAGGGCATTGAGTTGTGATTGATGGTATGAGAGTGAGAGTGTGCTACAATATTTTGTCTTTCATATTTCTTACGTATATCTATGTTGGGTAGTGTGATTATCAGATTTTATTTTTAGATCATATCAGAGATAGGTTGTCAGGTTGCTCATGCTGAGCAAGTTTGAGAGCCCAGTCTGAAATATTTTGAAACATGGTTCACATGGAGGAGTTGGAGGCGTAGAGACTTCATGGTGGCTAAGACTAGTAGACAGTGGTTAGAGGATGAGAATCTCAATCCAATGGTAGTTGGATAGTCCAATGGTTGTTGGATGACTCTCATTGGTTGAGAAGGCTTCTAGTAGATATTTATCTGTAGAGTCATGTGATGCGCTAATTCTTAGTTGATGGATGTCAGCACACTTTGGTAAGAGTAGAGTCTTCTAACTAGTGGGTGCTAGCTACTCCATGTACAAATGTGTTTAGCTATTAATGAAAAAATTTAGCAACAACAACAGCGGGTGGTTTTTCCCCTGAAGAGGGTTTTCCACTAGAAACACTTGTTTCCTTCTGTGTGCATGTTTTTAATGTTGTTCATGGTGTTTCTATGTGTTGATTTTATGATGATTTCATGTGTTAGATGATGGGTTATTGATCCTAATTTATTTTTGTAAAATAAATAAAAAATGAGCTACAGATTCAACCCCCTCTAAGTAGTGAGCTAATTTCCAACAATTGGTATAGTAGTGGCGTTCTCTCGATGAAGCTTGATCGCTTGATAGTAGGTCATAGGCCATGGCAAAGCATAAGAAGAAACAATCTAAAAAAATCAAGAGTTGAAAACAAGTTAAGTGTGTTGCAAAACCTAATGGCCCTCTCCTCCTAGTAAAAGGTATTGAAAGTAATGTTTTTATTATCAATCTATTGATAATTATTATGGATATATTAAATAGGATTATTATTCATTTTTTGAAGTTGATTCCTCAAGAGGTGAGGAAGGTGTATTTTTAGTGTGGGAATCTGAAGATGATGAGCTTAAGAGACTAGTCACCCTTGAAGCAGAAAACGAAGCTCACGTAAGGCTGATAGAGAAGCTCACATGGGAAAATAAATATCTAAAGCAATTAATCCATATTCTTGAGGAAAGATAGAATTCATTCAAGGAAGAAATTTCTAATCTAAAAAATCAGTTGGAGAAGGCAAGGAAGAATAAGGATGAGATTGGAATTTACCTTAAATATCATATCACCTATCACCTATTGTAAAAAATTGGAATTTAAAACACATGAGTGTAGATCCAAGAAGGTTACTCATGAAAAACCCAAAAAAATAAATTTCTAGCGGTAACGAAACCATCCACCATAAAAATAAAAATGTGGAGAATAAAAAAAAATGTATGAAAAATGTCAAGTGTTTTAAATCCCAAGAACTTAGACACGTTACTACAAATTGTAGAAGGAAAATGACAAAACTTTCCCAACAAAAGAAGAAATCAAATATGGAGAAATCCTAAGCAATCACACTAGCGATTGTAGCCTCACCATTCTTCCAGTACAAAAGTGTCTTTCATGGCTATTGTTATTAGTGTAATGATTTTAGCCAGTAAAAATCAGCCTTTTGTGATATTTATTGGACATATCAGTGATTATTTTTGTGATAATGTGGACCTTTCATGGCTATTGTTATTAGTGTAATGATTTTAGCTGGTAAAAATCAGCCTTTTGTGATATTTATTGGACATAACAGTGATTATTTTTGTGATAATGTGGGCCATAATGCAAAGGACCGCATGCTGCCAATGTCTTATAGAAAATATAATCATATATAGAAAGGGATGCAAGGGAAACTATACGAGAAAATCTTGTATCGTACTTATCATCCTCATGCACCATGTTTCTCTTGTGTACAGGGTTTAAATAAAATAAAGAACATGTGGCAACATACGTTATTCTTGTCCTTCGTTTTGGATTTTGTTTTGACATGCGAGGTCGTGAAAACATGGAAGATGCACATGTATGCATTTTTTTATATTGCTAACACATATGGCCATAATTATTTTGGTCAAATTCCTGTTGTTTTATATGGGATGCTTGATAGACATGGAGGAAACGCTACTGCTCATTTTCTTTTGTGACAATTTACCAAGACGCATTGTCGAATTTCTGGAAAAATTCTATTGGTTGTGAATGTTGGAGACTATTGGATATCGAGAGTTTTTTTATAATGCATGGTTGTAGATGGACCAAAAAATTCAAAGTCATTATGTAAAACAAAACAATGCATGGAGGAGTAGAAGAGAGAAGCCATGGTTAAAACCATTAAGTGTCACAAAATATAGCAGTGTTTGGTGGTTCTGAGTTATGGTAGCATTGTCCAAGCACACCAGATGCATCTGTCACAAGGTTTAGGAAAAAAACATGGTTTCATTCAGTCACTTTGAAGCTTTTTCGGAAGAAATTTATGAAGTATAGGAACTTTAGGAACCAAAAAAAGTTTGGTTCCATATTGCAAAACTCTTCCTTCTCAATTTATTTTGATTTTACACCATGGAAACAATGGCAAGCATTTTCAGTTCTAGTGTGCCATATGGGTTTTCTGATACACCTCCAGAACCTATAAGAACCAAATAGATCTTAGTAGCTACCATTAAGGAAATGGGAATTGGAAAGGATAGAAAGCTTCCGTGCAAAATACCTTTTGATATGAAATCACATTTTCCATGTCAGCTCCTTTAAAGAAAAATGTTGTGATAATGGGATGAAATACTTGGGAAAGTATTCCAGGGCACTTTTGACCACTTACAGGTCACTTGAATGTTGTTCTAAGTCGTTTAGGTAGTTTTGACATTGCAACTTTGACAATGTTGTTATGTGTGAGAGTTTGTGTTTAGCTGTTGAGATGCTTGCAGCAGCTCCATACTCTACGTCAGTAGAGATAATATCTGTAATGGGTGGTGGTTAAATTTATAGAAAATGAATTTGAATGTGTTATAGTCATCACACCCATAAATGCATCTATACTTTTGGTCTTCGTATTCGTCATTTCCCTTCGTGGAAAATGATATTCGTTATTCTTTTACCACGAATGTTCATACTAGGGATTCCTTTAGTGTGGACTCTCAAGAGCCTTCTCAAATATTCCAAAATGGATCAAACAACATGGATATGTATAATAGACTTGAATATCAACATGGATATGTATAATAGACCTGAATATCAACAGTATAAAATTTCTCCCCAATTTAATTGCTGAAAGACATGAGGTGCACATCTTGTAATTTGTAATCCAATGTGCAAAAGGAAGCTTAAAATTACTAAGTATTTTGACCGCCTTCTTGAAGATTTGGATGAACTAGATTGGCTTCAAAGCATCAAGGGAATGCAGTGTAATTGGATTGGATGGTAAGAAGGTGTTGAGTTGGAATTTTATGTACTCGATAAAGATGGATCATTGCTGGGGATTTAAACTACACCATTGGCTTGGATGAAGTATGGGGAAGATCCAAGAAGATTGATCCCCTGGCTGGGATGATTCCTGACTTGATTCTGGTGCATAACTTTGTGGATATTTTCCTTGCTAAAATGGCTCCCACATGGGACAATGGTTGTTCTAGTGTGGCATATGTTGCAAAGCGACTAGATCGTTTTTTAATGCATGAACAGTTGTTGGCTCATCTTGGTGATGTCCATGCGGAGATTATCAGTGACTTTCTATTTGATTACAAATCTATTATATTACAATGGAAGAGGACGGATATTCGCTTGGGCATGCCTTTTAAATTCAATAGGACCTGGTTAAATAATCTAGACTTTAATATATTAGTGAAGGATACATGGAGCTGTGTATGTGTTAAAAGACCTTCTCTTATGGTTAACATACTAGACAAGTTGGATATCCTCTGTGGGAAGGTCCAATCTTGGTGGAAGCAGACGTAGATCATTACAAAAGGATATTATCAATACTCAATGTGAACTAGATGCTTTACACCCTATGATGGATACCAACTGTCTAACAGAAACAACTTTGTCACGCATTCAAGCCCTTGAGCTAAATAAGAAACAACTCCTTTCTATGGAGGAAGCCACTTGGCGCTTGAAAAGTCAGGCACTATGGATCAAGGAAGGAGACTGTAACACTAAATTCTTCCATCATTTTGCAAATCAAAAACACAACATAAATTCTATATGGGAGATAAAAAAACACCAATGGACAATATATCCAGTGTGAGGAGGAGATTAGTAAAGACGTTGTCGCCCATTTTCACCTGGGTTATGGTCATAACGAGGGTATTGTTGTTGAAGATCTCATATGGGGGATTGATCCATATTCGACTATGTATACTGAGAATTCAAATGATGCACTGTACAAGAAGGTCACTAAAGAGGAATTAATTGGGGTTCTTAAAACCTTCAAGGGTGACAAAAGTCCAGGGCCGGATGGATGGGTAGTGGAACATTTCACACACTTCTTTGATCTGTTCAAAAATGACTTGCTGGACCTGGTGGAGGAGTCAAGGATCACTGGAAATATCCACCAGCTCATCAACTCCACATATATTGCCCTTGTCCCGAAGCGTTACCCATCAACATGCTTCGCGAACTTCAGGCCCATATCACTTTGTAACCTCATCTACAAAGTCATTTCTAAAACTAGCGCTGGTTGTATGTAGAGTACATTATCATGCCACATATCTCCAGAGAAATATGGGTTCCTACAAGACAGACAAATACATGATGTTGTCGCTATCGCCCAGGAGGGTATGCATACAATACACAACAAACAACTCAATGCTGCAATTATGCAAGTGGACTTGCGAAAGGCTTACAATTGTCAGGATTGGGGATATCATAGACTGGTTCTTCTCAAGATTGGATTACAACCCAGAAGTATTGGTTGGATAATGGTGTGTGTTATTAATTTCAATTATGTTGTGATTATCAATGGATACCCAACACAATTATTTTGGGCTAGCTAGGGTCCTTATTAGGGATGTTCCCTTTCACCACTCTTATTCATTTTGAGGGTGGATGGGGTAAGCTTGAATATAAAAAATGTGGTAGCACGAGAACAATTCCAGGCTCTGCAGATGGGAAACAACATCAGCATATCACATGGCTTTTTTGCTTACAATGAACTCATCATGGGTATGTTATGTCGAGTTGCATGGTTATGTCTTTTTCATATTTTCAGGAAATTTGCTAATGCCACTCATGTGCATATGAATGTTCAAAAATCTTTTAATTTTCATGGATGTTGTGACATGGATATAATTGCATATATTAAAAACATGTTTGGTATAGAGGCGGAGATGATGACAAATCGTATGAAACACCTTCGGTACCATATTAAACCATGTAGCTATAGGATTGTTGATTAGCAATGGCTTGTGAATCATTTTTTCAAAAGCATATCTGGGTTGGAATTTAGATGTCTGACTTTGGGGGGCAGGCCATCCTTACCCAAGTTGTCCTCATGCAATTGGGGGTTTACTAGGTGCATCTATTTCATATACCTATCACCATCATTAACAGTCCTAACCGTATCAAACAATGTAAACATTGAAACAGGAACTATAAACTCAAAACGAGAACTCTAGCCAAAAAACGCCAAAAAAATAAAAAACAGTGCTAAAAACTAAAAGTGTGTATACTGGAATGATGGTTTTTTTTTAGGGAGAATTTTGAACATGTTTTAAAAATGGAAATGAAAACGAAATTTTTGTGCAAAATACAGCTTGAAAACAAAAGAGTGATGATACTGGAATGATGATTTTTTTTAAGGGTCAATCTTCAAAATTTTAAAAAAATGCTAGTAAAACCAAATTTTTAGTGTGGATAACAAAGTTGTTTATGAGGAAAAAACAAACTAATGTTTTTGGTACAATAACATCTTTCTTTCCTAAGTATAAATTCAACCTCAACCATAACATGCTAGATACAGAAGAAATTGAATTTTTTTCAACCATAAAATAAAAAAACCATGACATTATGAACAAATTACATCACTAAATGAATTCAAAAGTCATTATTTGTATATTGAATGAAACATACATTATATCTCTAATTTAATGTTTCATTGTAGATATTCTAAACAATAATAATTATCATAATTAAGACATATAATCCAACAACATAAAAATGACTCATAACTTCTCATTTAACACCATATGAAAATAAAAAATTGTATTTCAAGATACGATGCTTACATCAGTTAGATAAACTGTCTTAAACAATTATTCGAAATCATTCATATTTTCTTGCACACTATGAGAATTCACATCTTCAGATGAGTGACTGGATGCTGACGAAGATGTTCCATATTCTTCTCTTTCATCAACTAGTACCCCATCTAAGTCCACATGCATGCCCATCATTTCAAGTTTCAAAATTCTTCTAGATCTACGACTGGTTTCAGCAGACTCCATCTCAACACTATTCCTTCCAGTAACAACCTTTTCAGAATCTTATCATCTTGAAATGAAGAGTTCCTCTCTTTGTTAAATTGAAGTCATAAACCAGTATGTCAACATCCTCCAATTTTAATGTCTGTGCAGTGACGATTTATATTTGTACCCTTTCTTTTTCTCTTTCTGCCATTTTTTTTTGTCAACTACCATCTCTGGATTATACACACCATTGAATGGGTGTGTATTTGTGGGATACCAATGCACTTCAACACTTGTAACATGCTCATTTTCTGTAAAGACCTTTATAACTTTAGCAACCCAGAATGGATAGCCATTAGGATCTCCATCTGCTAGCATTGTGATCATGCAACCCTCATTAATATCCTATACCGAACCCCTGTAAAGGTCTTCCATGGCTTCATGTTGTGCACGAGATCTTCTGGAACCAATATACATCTCTCTTTCCTCTGCCTGTGAAGAATTAATAATACCTTGAGATTGTTGCTGATTCAACAATGTTTATTTCCTCATGTTCATTTGACACATTTTGTGGCCAAATAAATGGATTTTTCAAAGGTATATCTTCATTTGTTGTTGTTGAAATGATATCACTTTGATAATTGAAAAACGACTCCCACCAAACGGAATTAGCAATGTCAAAGTACTCATATGTATACCTAATACATTTTTTAATTTCTTCTAGGCAATCAGAATAATTTATATCTCTATTTTGTCTGTGTGCATTATGAACTTCACCAGCTGATTGCAATAACAATATTTTTGATGGAAATATTGGATGAACTAGAATAAACTTCAAAAATTGCAAACCTGACGATGGTGCCCATTTGGCAGTAATTGAATACTTCTTGCCCCATATTAGTGTTTTCCCATCAATTTTTTTGATACAAAATTGATGTTGGAAGCTAATGTCATTAAGTTGTTCAATGCATTTCCCCTCACCATATGATCCCATAATAAACCTTTGCATGTCAATAGTTTCTTCCAACACATCAAAAGTAGGCTCTCGCATGTATGATATTTTAGTACATTCAATTAATGATGGCAAGCTCCCAACTTCCTTCCTCCTCAATGTGACTGAAAAATGACTGAACATCTGGTCAATATGGTCATGAGTGTGCCCAACAAGAAGGAAACCAACCTTTACCCTCTGAAAAATTCTCAACTCAACAATCATGTTCAGATATCCAAAAACAACCTTATTTTTGTTTTCACGGCAAGTGTTGTCAAATTGTAGATACAAAACTTCAGGAAGATTACCAGACCAGTGAGAAAGCACATCATGAATTATGGTTATGGTCAGATTTGCATCATTATGAATATTTGGAGTTGTGAAGGACACCCTTGGCAACATTTTCCCATTGAAGAACATACAATCGACCAAGTGATACTAAATAAAATTTTCCTCCTGTAAAATTTTTAGTGTGCGAACAAAATGTGGTAAAAGTGTTTTCTTCTGGTCCATACCATCAATTATCAAACCCAAATATTTATTCGGATTATCATAGCACTTCTTTCGATTCTTGTACAACTTTTTCCTTTCATTTGTTTGTTGTTCGCGATGCTCCTTAAGTTCTTTGACAATTGAATCTACACAACATAAAAGAAAGCCATTAAGAAATATGTTTTCATACTTGATGAATATACAATTTTAAATGTTAAAGTTATGAATGCTTACCTCTTTCTAACCCTTCACATTTGTCCATTTTTTATTTAAGAGAAGCACATGTACTGCAAATCCCCATCCTTGTCTTCTTAGGAATACAGACATTGTTGAATTCTTTCTTCCATACCTTCACAAAATATTGATATGTAATAAACCAACCATGCCCCTCAGCACCTTCTGCATATTCTTTGTATAAGTTGTAGATTTCTCGTCTTGAAAAATTATCTAGAATATGTATTGTCTCTCTATTTGGCATACACTTTCCATGCTTTGAAAAGAAATCTTTCATCCATGACACTGCAGTACTTGATAATGGCCCAAACTGTCTTTTATGATGTACTTTTAAATAAAATGTGGGATCCTTTTCCAAATTTTCTTGAATTCTTGAGAGACGAAAATTCCCAATTGAATGAAACATTTTGAAAACTTTTCTAAAGATAAATAAAGTCCTAATATGATAATCATAACCTGACAATGTAGATTGCATGCACCCAACTAAATATGAATTTTGCATGTTTTTATTCAATGACAAATATCTCTTCCTACTCTCTAATGCAAATTTGAAATCCATATGTTTCAAGCAATCTTTTTGGCAACATTCACTTGAAATGACTGCGATGATTGAAATTCTTCTCGTTAGATATTCTGCTCTACCGCTTGTATAACTAGAACATCTTGCATTGATATGAAAAGGTCTGCTCCTACTCCTCAATACAATATTTCTTGGCAACATCTCCATCATTGGATCATCATTTGTATAAGGATTTTCATCATCATTAAGAGGAATGTTATCCACACTATCATCAGCTATGCTTTTCAAATACTGACATGGAGGATATTCTTCATCTTCCCCTTCTTTAGTGCTACTGTCATAGCCCTTAGAATTGAGACTCAATGGAAAATTTGACTCGATGTTTATTGGATATTCTTCCTCATGTGCATTTTCAGTGCTGCTCTCATAGTCCATAGAATTAGGACTAAGTGCATCATCCTGTCCTTCACACTCCATTCTTTTGAAATTCATCATCCCACTCTTCATCATTGCTGCTGTCATAGTCCTTAGAATTAGGACTAATTGGACACCATGACACTCCATACTTTTGAAATTCATCATCCTACTCTTCATCACTACTATTCTCATAGTCCTTAAAATTAGGACTAACTAGACACCGTGACATTCCATACTTTTGAAATTCATCATCATGCTCTTCATCACTACTACTCCCATAGTCCTTAGAATTAGGACAAAGTGGACACCATGACACTCCATTCTTTTGAAATTCGTTATCATGCTCTTCATCACTGCTACTCTCATAGTCCTTATAATTAGGACTAAGTGTGAAATTCATCATCATGCTCTTCATCACTACTACTCCCATAGTCCTTAGAATTAGGACAAAGTGGACACCATGACACTCCATTCTTTTGAAATTCGTTATCATGCTCTTCATCACTGCTACTCTCATAGTCCTTATAATTAGGACTAAGTGGACACCGTGACACTCCATTCTTTTGAAATGCATCACCATGCTCTTAAACACTATTTCTCTCATAGTCCTTAGAATTAGGACTTTGTGGACACCATGACACTCCATTATTTTGAACTTCATCATCATGCTCTTCATCACTGTTACTCTCATAGTCCTTAGAATTAGGACTAAGTAGACATTGTCACACTCCATTCTTTTGAAATTTGTCATCAAGCTCATCATCATTGTTGCTTTCATAGTCCTTTGAATTCAGACTAAGTGGATTCTGTGACTCCTTATTTATTTTAAATTCTCCATCCCCTCTTTCATCGGTGCTACTCTCATAGTCCTTAGGATTATGACTAAGTGGAAGAATTGACTTTTTATTCATAGTGGAAGAATTCCTGCTATATTCATCCATATGAATATAGTTGTTACGCGATGAAGATGTTAATGTTGTATAAATTGAAACTTACTATCAGAACAATCCATCCCTTTCAAATAGAATATGTTGAATGATACAAATGGAGAGTCTCCTAAAGAATATATTAGCTAGGAAAACCCTCCAAAATCCCCCCCCAAAAAAAAAAGTTTCATGAACAATATCCTCCTAAAAGTTTGTGAGATTGTATTAAACAACTATTTAAATATATTTAAATATGATATTAATTATTTGATATTAAAACAATATAATAGTAACGACGTATATTAAATGACTAGTTTTGAAAACTAATATTTAAATTAATTATTAAAAACTCCAAACAAATGGGGAAAGTAAAAATATTATTTAAAAGGGAGTCAAGGCCCTAATTCAGACAAGTCATTTAATAAAATTAAAAATAATTAGAAATACGAATAGATATAAAAAATTATACACAATTCAAAAGAATAATCGAATAATATATATATATATAATTATTTATATTATATTATATAAAATACATATATTCAAAGAAAGTCAATCACTAAATAAAGCAGGGTCAATAATAAAATATAGGGTTGAGGCTCATTAAACAAATAGCAAAATACTAAAAGGAGTTAAGAGCGAATAGGATGACAAAATACTTAAGCAAACACGAAGGATCAAGAATATAAACTCTAATGAAGAATAAGCCAACAACAAATACTATAAAAAGGACACCAATACCTACATAGATAAATAAACAAACAAAATAAATCCCAAAAGGAAACCTAATAGTCTAGGATGACACAATAGGGATTCAACTTCTACTAATAATCCAACCGTCATTTCTATTCAAATTATTCGGTCCTTTTTCGATTTCTAGGGCCTCCTTCAATTTACGATGATGGAAGTGACTAACCCTAGAAACAACTTGGGCCTTCTCAATGCAGATGTGATGCTTGATGTCAATTGCATGCTTGATGTTAGCTATATGCTTACAAATCCTTTGATTAATTGAGTGTCTAGTCTCACCAATGTAGGGAGTCCCACAAGAGCATGGGATAACGTAAACGCCCTTCATATTCTTGGGGTCCACTATGTCTTTTACAGATCTAAGGGATCTCCAGATGGTATTTAAAGGCCTAAAGGTTGAAGCCACCTTATGCTTCCTTAGGATCCTCGCAATCTTGTCTGTGGTCTGTTGGATAAAAGGAAGATGAATACTAGAAAATCAATCCTTGGTATTTTTCTTAGCATTAGGACCTTTTTTATCGCTGAGGAAAGTCTTAGTACATTGGTGCCTAGTATACCCATTATTAAAGAAAACACTTAGGAGATATGTTTTCTCTTCATTGAGATGGTTAGCATCAGAAACTCTTAAATCTCTAGTCACTAAGGTGTTGAGAACACCAATCTTTTGAGCTCGAAAATGATGACAATTAGCATGAAGATATTGTTCTGTATGATTTTTCTTACGAAATACCTGATGATAAAAAGAGTCGTCATCATTCCTTGAGCTGAGGACGTCAAGGAAGGGTAGACTACGATTAATTTCAAATTACATGGTGAACTTTATGGAACTAGATTGATTGTTAAGATGGAGGAAAAATAGTTCCAACTCTTCCTTACCATGGGAATATATGACACAACTATCATCCACAAACCTCTTCCACATCTTATGCAAAAGATGAGGAGAAGCTAAGGATCTTTCAAGGAGGAAGAGAAAAATTTAAACCTTGCTCCAAAAGACTAAAGAGAGGGGATCAAAAGAAAAGCTAGAGAGATTGACAACCATATTAATAGAAGAGGAAAGAAAATTGGAACAAACATTATCATCCAAACCTAGAGCCTCATTACCAATTCTAATATTATTACAGCTATCAGAATTGAAAACAGAGTCACTAACGTCATTTATATTATTATTATTAAGCCTAGTGATACTATTATTATTATTATTATTCAAACATAAAGTATTATTGCTATTCCTAATTTTATTATTCCTATCTGAATTGAAAATACAATCACTATTATTATTATTATTATTATTATTAGCATTAGCTTCCTTAGATTCTTCTCATCTTCTACCTAACATGTGGAAGAGGTTTGTGGATGACACTTGTGTCATCCAGTCCCATGGTAAGGTAGAGTTGTAACCACTTTTCCTCCGTACTAACAATAAATCTAGTTCCATAAAGTTCACTATGGAATTTAAAAGTAATGGTAGTCTACCCTTCCTTGTCATCCTCCTCTCAAGGAATGATGATGGATATTTTTCTCATTAGGTATTTCGAAAGAAAAATCATACAGAACAATATCTTCATGCTAATTCTTGTTAGTTACCAGCTCAAAAGATTGGTGTTCTCAACACCTTATTGACTAAAGCTTTAAGAGTTTCTCATGACAACCATCTCAATGCAGAGAAACCACATCTTCTAAGTGTTTTCTTTAATAATGTGTATAGTATACACCAATTTACTAAGGATTTTCTCAAAACTAAAAAGGTCCTAGTGCTAAGAAAGATACCAAGGATCGATAGTGTTCATCTTCCTTTTATCCAACGAACCACAAACAAGATTGCGATGATCCTAAGTAAGCATAAGGTGGCTTCAACCTTTAGGCATTTAAATACCATTCAGAGCTCCCTTAGATCTGTAAAATACCCAATGGACCCCAAGAATAGGAAGGGTGTATCTCATACTCTTGTGGGAATCCCTACATTGGTGAGACTAGTCGCTCGATTAATCACAGTATTTGTGAGAATCTCATTAACATCAAGCATGGAATACCATTCATAGCTCCCTTAGATCTGTAAAAGACCCAGTGGACCCCAAGAATATGAAGAGTGTTTACGTTATCTCATACTCTTATGGGAATCCCTACATTGGTGAGACTAGTCACTCGATTAATCACAATATTTGTGAGAATGTCACTAACATAAAGCATGGAAGGACCCGCTCTTCTACTTTGGCAGAGCATGCAAATAAATCAAAGCATCACATATGCATTGAGGACACCCAAGTCATTGCTAGGGTTATTCATTTTCATCATCATAAATTGAGGGAGGCCCTAGAAATTGGGAAAATACCCAATAATTTGAATAGAGACAATGGCTGGATTATTAGTAGAAGTTGTGTTTGTGTCGTGTCTTCTTAGTTTTTTAGATTTCTTTTTGGGATTTATTTTGTTTGTTTATTTATCTTTGTAGGCATTGGTTTCCTTTTTATAGTATTTGTTGTTGATTTATTATTCATTAGAGTTTATATTCTTGATCCTTCAATGTTTCTTTAAGTATATCTATCATCTTATTCATTTTAACTCCTTTTTGTATTTCTGTTATTTATATTTAATGGACCGCGACCCCCGCATTTATTGATTGTACCTTTTATTTATTTAATTACTTATATATATATATTTCTTTATGTACCATCTTTGTTTTATTTTATTTATTTTTTCATAGTTTAGTTTTCTTTTAGTCTATTTATTTCCATTAATTATTTTTAATTTATTAAATGGTCTTGACTCAATTAGGGTCTTGACTCTTTTTTATGATTTTGAATTCCCTCATTGTTTGGAGTTTGACTTGATTTCTTTATTCCTGTAGTTTTGTTTTTTAACATAATAGAATTTTTTAATAATATTTTTATTTTAAAAAATAATTGAAATAATTATTTTTCAAAAACTATCCGGTTTTAATATTTTTTTAAATAAATTAATAAATTAATCTCACAAATTTAATTATTATTTTTCAAAAGTAACTAATATAATTAATATCATAATTTAAAAATATTGTTCAAATATAATGATTACTTGAAATTGTGGTCTATACATTTATCTCGATTTAAGCCTTTGCCATGTTCTGTCTCATCATCTAGTCCTGATGATGAACCACAATTGTTGGTTCAAAACACATTGGTTAAAAATTTCTCTTATGTGATTTGTACCTAAAGACTTTTCTTAATTCATTATGGATCACAAAAGTTTGAATTAAGAAATTATGAATAATATTCTACCTAAAAAAAAATCATAATAGATATTGGATTAAAATATATAACTGATAAGTAGCAACAATAAATTAAGATCAATTTTACCTTATAAAATAGAATAATGATTTTGGAACCTTATTTAAATTTAATTAGTAAGCACATCAAAACTTTAATACTTACAATAAAGTTGCAATATAACAATATGTTTTCCATAAATATTATTAACTTATAAATAGGATTTGTTGCAATACCATGGACCAATACCATAAGCCATCAATCCAATATCCCATAAACATTCTTTTGATTAAATCGAAAAGAAAAAAATTATGATGACTTTTGAGATATATATGCACCTTTTATCACATTAAAATATATCGTATATAAGTAGTAGTTATAAACTGAGATCCATTTTACCATATGAATTTAAATAAAAAAAATTGTAACAATATTTAAATTTAATTAATAAGCACAAAAATAACTTAATACTTAAAATATAACAAGAATTTTAACCATGGATATTATTAACCATACCATAGCATGACCCAATATGATAAATAGTAGTTATAAACTAAGATCCATTTTACCATATGAATTTAAATAGAAAAATTTGTAACAATATTTAAATTTAATTAATAAGCACAAAAATAACTTAATACTTAAAATATAACAAAAATTTTAACCATGGATATTATTAACCATACCATACCATGACCCAATATGATGGTTCGTGGATACCACATGCCCACAATTGTCTCTTATTTCACAAACAAAATAATACTCACAATACCATGACCCAATATGATGGTTCATGGATATCACATGCCCACTAATCTTCTCTTATTTCACAAACAAAATAATACTTACAATATAACAACGTTTTTAACCATGGATACTCACCCCACTTTACCATGGATATTATTAACCATACCATACCATGGGCCAATATCATGGATCATCAATACCACATGCCAAAAAACAACCTCCCATTTCATAACCAAAATATTTTCTCAATATGTATTATTTTTAAATTAATTTTATTACATTTTTGGCCGAGAGACAATCTCCATCCCACAATAGAAGAGATGTTGTAATGTCCTGTTATATAATGTTATCTAAAAATTTAGACCGAATCAAATTACATAAAAATAAAAATAAAAATAAAAAATAAAATTATTAATTAAAACATTTTGACTTAGTAAAATTACATAACAACAAATATTAAACAAAAATATAAAATCAATAATTAAAACATCCTAGATCCATCTTAACTTCTATCAACCTTAGAGAGGGATAAAATCTCTAGAGGTGAAAACCTTTATTCATGTTTTGCACTTCGAAAAAGGATTTGCAAATCTAGAGATTTGATCTTTCTCGATAACTTTATAAATCCAAAGTTAAGATGGATCTAGATTGGTTTAAAATAAATAAAATATTTTCATTTTTAATAATAGTATATTGTTAAAAAAAACATATAAAATATTGTTGGTAAATTGAATTTAGTAAAAATATTGTTATTGAATTGTTTAGAATTATTAGTAGTCACTTATAATAAGTAAAACAAAACTTTTGTAAACCAAATGAAAAGGTAAAAACGGAACTGACTTCCAAACTAAATATGACCCCATATCATGTGACCTATACCTAACTGTGGGCTCCAAGCAATGGTGATATTTTCTCAACTTATGTGTTCTTGTACATCGTTCTGATATTGTTATGTGTTATTCTCTTCTGAAATTGATTGGACCAATATGTAGCAAAAGAAAATTCGTGCAAACAAAACACCATCTAACCAGGAATTGAAATAAACACTAGATTGAAATAAACACTCTAGGGAATGAAGATACAGATTCCTCATCTAAGAAAGTATAGAAAGGAATGCTTTGAGGCAAAAACAGTATATATTCCTCGCCTAAAAAGGAATTGAAATGTGCACCTAAGGTAATAAAGATACAGATTCCTGTTCAAAAGAATCTGAGGTCCACATGGACAAATAGCATTAAAAAAAAAAATACAAAGTACATAGTGAAAAAAAAATGCAAAGTACATAGTGAAAAAATGAGAACAACATCTACATCTACAATAATTTGTAATGCACACGAAGAGAGAAATGAATTTCATTGTCAGGTTAACCGATTGCTCCAGATGAGAATAAACACCAACTTGTAGTTCAGACACCCATAGTGCATATACTGTATGATAAAATCTCTCCTTTTTATCATTAGACAAAGACAAAAAAAGATAACACATAGTTTGACAATCGTTATGAAATCGTTATGGGTAAGATGTTTACTCATAGAGGGCGAAACAAAGGCCAACTATTGCTAAGGGCTGAAATCTTTGCAGTGTACTTAAATTGTTCGTTGGGTCAGCTATCAACCAAATGTTCGCTGGGGTGAATACTCAACGCAAATTTCTCCTCCCCCTCTCGACAACCAACCTTAGTGATGGAATCACTTAGGAGTGAAAATGAGGATTCAGGAACTAACATTTATGGAGGTTTGGTAGTGGGTGTTTGCACGAATTAGAAATTTTTTTGGCACCAAAAAAAATTCCCACCAATTTGTATCAAGTCAGCGTTCCCACAGCTCAATACTCCATAAAATCTACTCCAGAGTTCCTAGTTAACATCTTCAAAACTCCTCGAAGTGTCCTCAACTTTGGTTGTCATTCCTTCTTAAAAAGGAATCCTCCGCTGCAATTCCAAAGTGTAACAGAGATATTATGTGTTCAGAAAAAGTTACTTACTTTTTATTTATGTTACACTCATAATATTATAGATATTTATAATAACAAGGGAGCCACTGCCGTGGCGATAGTCCCTGCCTGGGTCTACCACAACAAACAGCAAGCAACACGTGGCCTTTATGCTGGTGAGACATCGCATGAGGCGGACGTGTGCCGCGAGTTCCATGCGAAACCCATGGTAACTATTATTTTATAATAAATAATTCCATTTTTCTATCTTAGACGAATTTTATTGTTTTTTTTGTCCTAATTAACTACAATCATATATATTACATTTATAATCAAAATCATGACCAACTCAACTATAATTATGATTAACTATTGACCATGATAATTATAACATTTTTATCTATATTTTATTAACCCTAGATCATGATCATTACCTCCTCAATAATAAGGTACAGATTTGGAAGACTTGTTTAATTAATTTTATGTTCATGCTATGATCGGGATTTTAGTTGGGATTGATGCTTAGCGCACGCACCGATGAGAAACGTTATGCCATTTAATTATGACTGATTTTAATTAAATTATTTTATCGAATAATACTTCCAAATTAGATTTGAAAAAATTAAAGGCTTATGAGATTGATTAGAAATGTTATGCCATTTAATTACGATAGCTTTTAATTAAAAATATTTTAACAACTAATACCTAAAAAGATGAAAGGCTTATGAGCATTATTATAAATGTTGTGCCATTTAGTTATGATGGCTTATCATTATAATTATATTAACAAGTATTACTAAAAACTAATAATCCACAATTACATTTAATAGATATCAGAGGCTTCATAAACTGAACCTTTAAACAACATTTAAAGAACACAAACCCAACAGGACCTTCATGGTATGAAATTAATTTGACAGTAAATGACTTATGGAGATCAAAGAATTACATTTAATAGATATAAAAAAGCTTCCGAGAATGAAGCTTTAAACCACACAAAGGGACGCATATATCAATATTATTATTATTACTACAATTCCACAGTGGAGACCTTACAATATAAATGACCACTTATCAAACTGCTGCAATGTCGGATAATAAGAGAGGGCCTGTGAAATTTTCATTCTATACTGCAGTGGTGGGATGGCTCTGCAATGATGCCGAGTTTTTCAGGCCCGCCCTTAGAATGTATTGGTGACACACCACAGCAACCGCAGCTCCAATCAGTGGACCCACCCAGAATATCCACTACCATACATTCAATCCATTAAAGAATAAGTCAACCAAAAATTTCATTTCTATCCATATAAATCTCCTCTTTGACGTTATTTAGATCAGTAAAATGCAATGCTTCCAAACACAGAATTATAGATAAATCTTACGAGGTCGTCCAAGGATTTTTGATGGCCGTATATCACAGCGGGCCCAAAGCTCGTGGCAGGGTTGATGCCTGTGCCTGTGATGGGAATGGTTGCCAAATGGACCAAGAATACCGCTAACCCAATTGGAATCGGAGCCAAAACCTGCATTAACCACTTGTCATATTAGTAAATTTCCATCAGTGGATGAATATTTCATAACACCAAGTTCCATATATAGACAGAAAGAGTTTCAGGGTGGAATATGATTTGTGTTATGTACAGGGATGTGGGAGTGGCGGGCTTTGCGCTTGGGGTCTGCTGCAGAGAAGACAGTGTAAACCAACACGAACGTGCCAATTATCTCCGCGAGAAGGGAAGTTCCCTTGGAATAACCGGTAGATACAGAGTTCGATCCTCCTTCGGCGGAGACATAAAAGCTCCCCTGCATGCCCCTCACAAGGGCAGTTCCGCACAGGGCATCTAGGCATTGAGCTACAATGTACGCTAGGGCGCGAGGAAGAGAGACCTTGCCGGCAAGAAACAGTGCAAACGTGACAGCTAGATTGACGTGATCCCTTGGAGACGCGCACTGATTATTAACGTGATCCCCTGGAGACGCGCACTGATTATTAACGTGATTCAGTTTAATATGAAATATGAAATCAGATCTTGATCAAAGCTGCAGGAATGCACTTGGATTCTTATACCTGAAATTGCCGATATGCAGTATACGAGCACGGAGATCATTCCTCCGAAAGCGGAGGCTTCTCCCAACAACCCCACTCCGCCGCAGGTACCTTTGCTTCGTTTCTTTTCAGAAACGGTTGTGAGTGTTATGTAGAGGAAAAGCAGCGTAGCAACAAACTCAGCCATGGTCTGCAAACATCTGTCCTGCATGGAGGACACTCAGAACACGTAAACATTAAAATTCATAAAGCGGAATGAGCCATTTAAATTTTGGTCTAAAATTCACAAAGCCAAACAAGCCATCTAAACTTTGGTTAAATGTTTTTTTTAGATTTGGAAATTCAGCAGCCCGGCAATAAGACCTCCAATATAAAACTTTGGATAAAAAGCAGGAAACATTAAAGCTCTAAAATAAAACTTTGAGTAAAAGCTGAAAACATCAATTAAATGCCGTGGTCAACCCAAATTAATAGGCAGTCAACGGCGAATCGAACGCTAATAGTCCCAGCAGAGACTAATAAATAGACATAATAAACCATAATAAGAATTGAATTACAAAAGCATTTAATTAAATATATTTTTTTCAAATAAAATGCTTAGCGCACTTCTCCGATAAAAATATTTAAAAAAAAATCTCACCGTTAAACTAATTAATGATATGAATAATCTATATTTTTTTCGAAAAATTTTAAATTATTTTTATTTTCTGTTACGGACTATATTCCATAAACACGTTTAAAATTTTGATCAAATTAGTAAACACATTTAGAATTTTGAACAAAACCTTTAAACAGAACACAATCGGGTAAATATGGATTATATCCAGTGTCAATATTCCTAACTTTATCAACCCTCCCATCTTATAACATTAATTCAAAATTGTTAAGCTATATATTTTATAATATGAAGCATCCCTAAATCCGTTTAGCGTCTTTTCATTATTTCAAAGTCGTTTTGTGACTTATAATTTTAGATGAAGTATCCCTTTTAAGAAGGGATGGATGGTGCGAGAACCAAAGACTGGTGCTCAAGCTAAAAGCTGATCATGCCCATTGAGTATGAGAAGGTGTGTACATATATAGTTTTGTGGTGTTTAATTTAGGGAGTGTATTCGCAGAGCGTATATGGAATCCATTTAATGATTAAGTATATATAAATAAATGTTAACTAAATTTAATTATGTTTATAAAGTGTATTTGTGAAAATTATTTTATATGTTTTCGAAATTATTTTACATCTCATTATATATATACCATTTTAGTTCTTCTAGATTATTTTAGAAATTGTAGGTGGTCTTAGTTTTATGAATTTATTTTAGATTTAATATTCAAAAGGTTCTAAATAAAGTGTACACAATATGTATAAAATAAATGTTTATAAAGAATATATATTTAAGATAAAATTAAATATAACATTATATAAAATTAAATAAAATTATAATTTGAAAAGGAATTATTTTAATAGGAGGGAAAAATCAAATTTAACCTTTCTCTCATGAGCATTGACTCTAATTATTTCTTTTTCATTCAAGACATTTGTGATAATTATGAAAAAACTTGTATTTATAATGATTCTCTAGTTTAGGCAATGCCTAGCTTTCTTAATCATGGTCTATGTATCTATCACATTAATTTTTATATTAGAAAATATTTATGAGCTAAGCATATGGATTATTTAATGTTTTTCATTTTCCTCAATCAAATATAGATTTCTTCATCAAACCTTTATTTAGCTCTATACCCTACTTGATCATCTTTCTACTTGTTAAATAATTCTCCTTCAATTCTTTATTTGTGGCTTTTGGTTATCCTCTTCTCTAATGACTCCTCACTTATGCCATTGAAGTCATCCTCCTACTCATGGTACTCTCGTAGAGAATGTTGCCATAGATGTTATTGATATCTTTCCTCATGTCCCAAAAAATGCTCAAAATGCTAGAAAAAGAGGTGAAATATAAGACATACCTCCAACCTAAAAATACAACTGACTAAACTTATTGCATATAATGTAGATGATTGAATTTATTTCTTATTTAAACCTTTTCT